>PVKA01014062.1:0-42558 GCA_004027165.1 Ctenomys sociabilis | reverse complement strand
GTGGAGAAACAGTAGTGTCTGCCTTTGTGTGCTCTTGTGTTGTGCTTCAGTGTGGCCACCGAGCTTCTCTGATACATGAGGCAGTAAGCAGCAGGGCTTGTGTTTTCTAGGAGTTGCCTGATTGGGAGCTAAAAGACAGAGTGCCCTTGCCCTACTCTGTCAAAAGGGAAGAGAATGTGGAGAAAACCACATTAGGAATCTTGGTGAGCAGTAATCCATGGCCTCACATGCACTGAAGCCTAATTAACACTTCAGGATACTGCAGGGAGAAGCACCAACGTTCTCCAAATCACTGCAGACCTTCTAGTAAATGAAAGCTATGACTAAGGTTTAATTCAGTTTTTGAAAGTGTGATCACATGCACATTCACTAGAGATTCTAAGAGTACAATTCATATTGAATAAATAGCGTGAAAAGTTTTACTGCAGAACACTTCATTATCATTGTATGCTTTACAGTACTGTGAAGAACTACATGTGAGACCTCCAGGTCTTATAAAAATTCATTGGTTTAATTGAAATTGATTCTTCAGTTTGATGTCTACAGTTTGCTGATTCTCTATTGTGTTATTCTGTGAAATAATGAAAACAGTGGAATTTGCGGCAGGATCCTCAATAAACATCATCTCACTATCTCAAGGGCTTGGCACACAGAAGATAGGAAATTATGAAGAAATGGACCGCATACCACTGTCATTTCCATTTCTCCAACAGAAACTGAGACAGTCAAATGATTTAGACACCCCTCAATTAAGGACAGAGTTCCCTAAACATGACTTCAAAACAGATGCAATGTAGATACATCTTTAGCAAGTCAATAAAGTGTCTATTCCTATGTTTCCTCACGTGCTATTTCCTGGCATCTTAGCAGCTTCCATGAATTCTTCAAAGTTACATGGATCACACTATTGCAAGCGCTTGGAGCTGTGTTTTGAATAGGCAATACTGGCTCTTTAATGAGAGAGCTTGTGGAGGTCAGTGCAAGGGACCGATGAAACCAAAATAAAACTAATAAGAAAAGAGAGCCATGAACCTGCTTGACTCTGGAAAAATTCCTGAAATGCCAAAAGTGCCTGACAGTGAAGCTGACACTCATGGAACCGCTGCTCGGTCGCCTGTGAAGTAAGCACCTGGCAGGACAGAAAGACATAAAATAGGCAGTGAAGGATCTTTCTAGTCAGGAGTGTGAAGCAAAACTTGAACATGTAAAACCATTACAGAACCAAGAATAACCATGACAATTGTTTGATTGTTTCCTGTGGTTTGGGAGTATGTATGTTTGCTTCTGTTTCCCCTTGAGAAAATGTGAGCATCATTCGGTATAAGACATTTCTGGGAGTCAGAAAGTTTCAAAGCCAGCATTATTTCTAAAGAGTTTGTTTGTATCTGAGAATTTATTTACATTCAAATGAATCAGTTTTCTTATCACATGAGGAACTGTTGGAAACAAATAGTCCCTCGAAGTGAACCCAAAAAAAAAAGAGTGCATGTACACTCTTTTGCATGGAGAAGCACCAAGGTCCCCCAAACTTGATCTAGCAAGTGAGAGCCATGACCAAGATTTTATTCAATTTTTTTCTAGCCCTGGCCTGCCTGTATCATGTATGATCAGCAGGTCTCATAAGACCATCCTCCAAATCACTCCTTTCTACATCAAAACAGGTAAATTTGTTACTGTCTTTATTGTTGCTCTGGTTGTTGATTTTTCATATTGAGGCAAAAGAATAAAACCTCATATGACAGAAAATGTCAGATAGCTTGTTTTTCTCCAGTATCAGACATTATGGAAATAATATGTTTCAAAGACATTTGTCTTCTCATGAACACTGTGCTTAATTGCACAAAATGCTTAGTAAATGTGCCAGAAATACAGTAGGCTATCGCCAAGCCTCTTCCAACAACCAGGTTTCGTTCCTGAGAGGAGATCATTCGGAGAACTGGTCACTAAGTGAGCAATTATATACAACATGTACTTTACAATATTGAGAGCAAAGAAATGGTCAAAGGAACCTCCAAGTAGATGACTTTGGTTTCTTTTGCATAATTCTTACATGCAGTTCTGTACTACATAACTGAACGTGAAGCTATAGTGCTGTGCACTACAATCAGTGAAATTCGAAGTATTTTATGTAAGGGAGGCAAAATGTACCAAGAAAGACACTGAGGGCCTATTGACAAGATGTACAAATCTGTGCAAAACAAACAAAAGAGACATTCCAAGCAGCAGGTCCTAAATCTGAAGAGCTAGTAAGAAGATAAATCATTAAACTAGGAATGTCAATGTAAGAGTGTACAGACAAAATCACACACCATGTTAAATAGCACGTATAATGCAAATAGCCCTTTTGGCTCTATGCAAGTGTTTCAGACTGTGAGCCAAGATGCACCACTAAGCCTTACAGACAATGCAATTGGTTACAATCAACATTTTTGCTTCTTTTGTTTTTAATAATAATTGTGATCTTTACATTCTCTTGCATTCATTATGGCAGGTTTGTACCTGTACATAACACAACATAATTCTTTTACATTCCAATTCTTTCAGAATTTTTTTTTAAAAGTAGAAGAGGAAGAATGGCATGGTACATATGACCTGGGCAATAAAGTAAATGCAAGGAAGACAGGAGCTGAATAAACCTTTCTAAGTTAACATTGGGCATTTGCCTAAGTAACAAGAAAAGTGAATGAAACAAGTGACTATGGAAAATGGTGTGACTGCCAGGGAGATAGCTCAGTAGAATAAGCACTTGCCTGGAAAATGGTGTGACTTATTCATTTTATAACTGTTTATTGCTCACATATAGAAATGTAAAATATAATTTCATATTGTCCTTGTCTCCTTAAATCTTCTCAGCTATTTCATTAATTGTAAATATTGTACATAAAAATACGAGTGTCATATATTATCATACTGTTCATATTTTATAATAATTTCACTGTCCTTTTCTAATTTTCACATCTTTGATTCTTGTCATTTGTTAATGTATTAACATTTGTCTACTATAATTTAAATAAAGATAACCACAAGTTCATCTGTCTTCTAGTCCTTGTATATAATTTATATCATGAACATGAAGATTTTTATCAATTTTTGCCCTTAGGAGATAATTGCTTGACTTTTTATTTAATATGACCTATCATGATATGCTGTAATATAAATTACACTGGTCTATCACCTACAACTGATTAGTTATCATGCAATATTGCTGGATTTCTTTGGTGTAAGCATTTTTGATTACTGAAGAACAAATTATCACAGACATAGTAGCTGAAAAACACATGTGTATTTCGTAGTACTTGCTACTCATCAGCATCAGTACAGGCATAGGTCAGCTGAGTCTTCAGGTCTGGAAACTGTGAGGGCAGTGACTCAGCTGAGGCTCAGGGTCCCCTGCCCAGATCTCGGTTTGATGACGCAATTCATTTCTATGTGGTTCCAAGGCTGACATTAGATTTTCTCCCTACCTGAGGTCTGCAGACCACTTGAAATTCTTAGAGGCTTACTTACTCCAGGGCAGTGGGACACACCCCACAGGAAGCTCATCTGATTGGTTGGTTTGACCACATAATATGCAGCTTTGTATTAACTGACAGTAAACTGACTAAGAACTTTGGTTATAGTTTTAAAACTCTCCTTTATTACTGCCTAAGTATGGGACAGATATCTCATCATATCCATAGGATGTGGCCACATTCACCAGGAGGTAATAATAGAGATTGGAATCTTGTGAGCCATCTTTCAATTCTCCCCACCTAGCTTCCTTACTTTTACTTAGGAATCTTCAACCGAGTGAGACTGCAATGTCAATCTCCATTTTATACTGACTTCAAACAGTTAGGGTATAAGGTTAACGTTCATCACTATTATGTAGCTATCCCGCAAAGCACAGTCATTCATGTTATACTCTCGGCTTGCACCTTAGTATAAGCATTTATGTTTAGTTTTTTCAAAGTACCACTTCAGTAGTAGCTAATAATTTGCTTCTTTCCCTTCTTTGATCCATGTTCTCACACTCTGGCCATCAAATGCAAACTACAGGCAAGACAAATATCGCTCCAAAATTCCCAGTTTCATGTCATTGACTCCGTCTCCTGTGAGAAAACATAACACATGTGGTACTGCAGCACTCAGGCGATCAAATCTGTGGTTGACAGATAAGGTTTTAGTTTCAAGCTCATCATTTTTTTAACATTATGTTCTTGAAAATTAAATTAATTTCCAGCTCCTATTGGGCAATAATTTTTCTTGAATATATTCATGTTTCTGTCTTGTGCAGGTTTTCTAAGAAAAAGTACTAGTTAGCTTTCCAACCCATTAACTAGGGCTGGGGAGATAGCTCAACAATGTATGTACCTGCCTAGTGAGCACAAGGTTCTGAGTTCGGTGCCCGGAACAGTAAATCAATAAATAACCAGTAATTGAGAGAGAAATATGCTTTGGGGCGACAAGTTGCATTCTGCTCTGGAGAGGTTTAGAGATGAAGCTTGCCTGGAGCCTTTTGCTTTCATAGAACTGTAGAGATCATTTCCTTCATCACCTCCTCCCTGAAGAAGAGCTTAGTCTAGCAGGTACCTCTGGGGGTGCATTGTATCAGACTCAGCCTTCCAATGGGAATCTGAGTCTCAGATGTGGGGGTCTCTCTCATGTGATGCAACCCCACCATACATGAAAGGAACCTGCAGCTTTCACTGTGTGTGAAAGAGGGGTAAAGGGAACACTTCTGAACCATGCCAGAGATCTTGTTTCTTTTTTTTCTTCTTTGTCTAATAAGAATATGAATAAACATGCAAACTTAAGGATTCTCAGGCTCTTCAGAGAAAAAGTTATCACATTTCAGCCTATCATACAAGAATTCCTTACTGAGAAAGATGTTATTACATTTGAGTATTAAACAATTTCTACAAGACTGGATATGCAACTCAAAGATGGTTTTGTGGTGTTTATCTTATTGCATAATAGAGAGACATTATCTAAGGTGATGTCAGTTATTCATATGTGTTTATTGTCATTTTCTTCCAAGTTAATGTTTATCAACTTGAATGATTTTATGCTAATAGGACAGAGACTAAGAGAAAATGAAGACATTCTTTGTTTCTACTAAGTTTATAATCATATTACAAGAAGTAAAATAAATAGTAATGTTAAAACTCACTTCCCAAATTTTCAACAACACACACACACAAAATAAATAGATGAACAAACAAACAAATAAATAAATAAATAAAACTGAGTTTATAGTTCATCTCTTATTCCAAAAGCCAGCAGGCTTTTAGAAACAAAACGATGGGCAGAACAAATTCATATTTTGAATATTGCTATACAGTAACTTTGCTTTGGTTCCCCATCTCTTCCCTAAAGACACCTCTGAAATGATAGTACTTTGTTACTATTTTGTCTTCTTTTTGTTTGTTAGGTTGTTTGTTTGTACCAGGGATCAAACTCAGGACCTTGTCTTTACCAGACTCTTTCAAGGTCTGTGTTGCCCAGTAGAATAACAGATCCATAGTAATAGAAGGCATGACTCTCATTTAATTAAATAAAAATTTAACTGGCTTATACATCTGTAAAAAACGGTGTACAATAATGGGGTAGCAACTGCTGTTGCCATACATGCATATATATTGTAACATTCAGATATGCTCAAATACCAATTATTTCATTGTTTTCTATCTTAATCACTCCCTGCCTAGTTCTATCACTGACAGTCTACACCTATTTATAGAATGGAAGGAGGTAATAAAAGCAAAGAAAGTGAATGAAGAGAAAAAATAGAATAAACAGAATTAATACAAAAGGGAAAAGGAGAACTCTGGTTATGGGTCCTGAAGACTTTTACAAAAAAAAAAATTATATTCCCTTCAAATGTATCCTCCTTGTCTTTTAACTGCTTTGCCTAGTGAACTCTCACTGAGATTTCCAGCCATCATGCTTCTACGTGTGAATCTATCCTATTAAATACTGTCAGTGATGCACATTGCTTTTCTTCCTTCTTTTCAACAAAAGTCTGTCACTTTTTGATGAAGAGAGATTTATTACTGGTATTTCCCATGTTCTCTTCAAAGTCTGTTTGACACTGAAGCTATGAAAAAATACCGATTTGAAGGTTTGAAGACATAGCAGGAAAAGAACTACTGTCAAACAGTTTGGAATCTGAAGAGAGTGTAAAACAGTGTAAGTGTTTTGTATTTTATGTTCTCTCCCACTGCTTAACTCTTAACACTGAATCCAAAATTTTTGTCATTTCCTATATGATAGTTAGAGCTGGGCCAAATCTGCAGTATATTACTTAGAGAAGATAATTTGCATGTTTTTTTTTTCTATTACTTGTCTATTCTGAACATCTCAGCCTAAATATATAGTCTTAACCTGACATGACACTTATTTTGTTACCCAAGACATTATATAGATTTGAGCTCTGTGGCTTAATTCGTTCAATCCATGGATGAAAACTAAACATTTTTGGGGAAAAAAAGGATAAGAATGTCTTATATTTATTGAACATGGCCAAGAAATTTATTTTTAATAACTGCCTCACAGATGGGGTGCCATCTGTCAGCAGAAGGCATTGGCTCTTAGAGCAGTGTTTACATCTGGGGAATATGGCGCTTTCTTTGAGAGAACAAGGAGCATTGTTGGAGCAAACATGAAGTGCAGTGATTTGCGAGTCATGAATATTGTAAGTTTTCTAAGGATAGAACCCACATGTTTATACGCATACAGTTTTCATACATTTGGGTGGATAAGATGAAAGAAAATCTGTCCATTGAAATTCTGTTATGATAATGAAAATCATTGTAAATTTGAAATTGTTGCATTTTTTTATCCCATGATCGACAAAACTAATAAATATGAAATGTTCTGATCACCAATTTGAGAGTTTCATGTACTAAATTTGACTGCATAAATTTCCATGCAAACTTATTAATATAGTAGTTTAGTGTCTTAAAATCTGTTTATTCAAATTTTGTAAACTGTACTGTATAATATCATTGTCATACTGTATGTAAATGTGCAATTTATCTTCAGTCAACTTTTAATGAAAACGACCCAATCAGAAATAGGCTTTACTATTTATTATGAAAGCACTAATGTTAAAGTTAATGAACTATGAGGGTAATGATACCTTCATCAGTGGGTGAATCCACAGATGAAACCAGAATGCCACAGTACTATCGGACTGTAGTGGCGGCTTCAGAGGTGTGCGGTCCTGGGGGTGTGATCGTGGAGGGTATACATGGCCCTTGATCTCATCCTGTCCGACCTTTCCTGCTGTCTTGTGCTCATAGCCACACCATGAGCAGCACTCCTTTGCCACACTGTCTCCACCGCGCTTCTTGCCCGGCCTCCCCATGGGTGCAGAAGCAGTGTAGTCAACAAAAGAAATTTCTTCTGCCTTAAGATGTTATTCTCAGTTTTCAGCACCAAAAAACTAACCGATATTGTTTAAATAATTCCTTAATTAAATTTATTTAATGGATGCACAAACTATAATAATTATGTTTACATATGGGGTAGCACGTAATGTGTAAATATATGTGTACATTGATTAAGATTTAAATCAAGATAAGTGTATTGATAACCTCAAAAATTATCATACCTACACTGTGAAAAAATTCAAACTCTTTTCTTCTAGCTTTTTAAATTTCATAGGCCATTATCATTTGACCTGGTATGCAAGAGAACATAAAAATATCTTACTACTTACTGTTATTTAACTATTACTTAAGATTTATTTGTCAAGAATTCACCAGGCATTGGTTAACACCATTCTATGCTCAATTTCTAAGATAACTTTTTATATTCCACTTAACAGTGAAAGCATATGGTGCTTTGCTTTCTAGTTTTGGTTTGTTTTACTAAACATGAGCTCCAGTTTCACCCATCCTGTTGAAAATGACTATGTTCCATTCATCTGATGGTTCCATAGTACTCCATTGTACAAATGTGCCAAATTTTATTTGGCTTTTGTTTGAGAATTAAAGCTTTTCAGGGCCAGGGAGATGGCTCAGTGGAATAAGTGCTTCCCTGGCAAGTGCAAGGACCTGAGTTCAATCTGTGGTTCCACCAAAAGAACAAAAATGAACTAATGTTTTTCATTCATTTATTGTCCATTTTGCATAAAATTGCAATGAACACAAAAATATAGAGATCTCTTGAATTATGAATTCCACGTACCTTGGATATGTATATATGCAGTTATATTGCTGGATGATGAGGAAAAAATATTTGTAAGCTACATATCTCTCAAAAAGTTAAAGATATGTAACAGACTCCAAAACACAATAGCAAAATATAAAATTAAATAAAATGAGTATAGATCTAAATTAACATTTCTAAAAGAAGACAATAAAAATGAGCAATATGAGATATATGAAAAATGCTGAACCCAGTTCATCATCGGAGAATGCATGCAAAACCATAAGACATCTCATTTCCCTCTGGTAAAAAAGGCCTTCATCAAAAACACAGAAGTACATTCTGGTAAGAACGTGAGGAAAGAGGACGCTCCATGTGTTGCTGCTGGAAATGTAAATTAGAATAGCCAGTATGGAGAGCGCTGTAGAAGTTCCCCCAAAAAATTACATCAGAACTATCGTATGACCCCTAAAATGCTTTTTTTAATTGCCAAAATCTTGTAAAGAAATTATATTTTATTTACTTATAACTTACTCTCTGATCATAGCAGCATGCATACATTCTGACAGATTTCTTCCATTGTCAATCTGAAACAAATTTAACACAGAACTTCATTTTTCTACCTGCTGTAACATGAACTCAATACTGCTGTTTGTAATTTATACAAATAATTAAACTCCAGTGAATAGGTACTGCAAGCAAGAATTCAGTGATAAGGGTGATGATAACAAGGGCAACTACTAATTTTCTTTATTCACAGATACGTAGGGGAGTGATAAATTTTCTACCAAATCTGGAAAACAGTGTTTCTAAGTTACAGTTTTATCCAGTTACATGTAATAAAACATAAAATGAAATGACAGCCTGGAAATCTCAGGAACTGTAGTGAATGGTATTTGACCCGAAGACTTGTGTTCTTCACACTATGTAACAATATTTCCTTATTTTGAAAACTGTTATTAGTAATACAATGTAAAATATTTATTAACTGTTTAAAAGAGAAAAATAAAAACTAAAACAGTAATTACAATATTAATTGAAGTCAACACTAAGTACTAATTTCTATTTATCAATCAAAATTTTAAGTTAAGCTATTAATTCATCTTGTCCAAAATGAGAGAAATTACTAAAACAGACACTGAAAACTGAGCTGTGTATGTAATGTGTTTTAGAAATACTAATGAAGATTCTTAAAATATTCACAGTTTTTTGATCCATTAATCCACTTTCCAAAGTTATTATTGGAATGCAATCATGTTAAACTTTAAGAAAGCTCAACCAGAATCTTTCTGAGCAGCAGAATCCATCTAGCCAGTCTGCCACGCTTGGAGAAATTGTCATCAATGGTTAAGCTTCATCTGTGACACATATTTAATAAAATCCTTGATGTAAATTATAACTATTACAAAGATAATTATGAAAATATTGCAGTAAAGAGCTTCCAAACAGGGCTGAGTTCTTTCCTGCAGAAATTCTCTATCTTAACTCTAAAAATGTAGTTTCCCTACTGCCTGATAGGGAGTCAATGAAATTAAAAATCATTTTCACAACAGTGATACAGATAAAAAATTATTTAAGATAGTTTAAATTTCAAATAATGACATCACTCTCTACAATGTAACAAACATCAGTAAATGTATTGTGAAATTTTATTGTTAGAGACAAAAAATTTCATCAATGCTACATTCAAAGGAATAATAGAAATATTATGAGCAGGTAAGAAAAGTGAAAATTGAAGGTGTGATCATTTTTTCTTGTTTGAGGCAGGGTTTCACTATGCAGTTCTGGCTGTCTCTGAATATTTTTTTTAGCCAGAGTGGCTTCAAAATCACAACAATCTCCTGCCTTTGCCTCCAGAGTGCTGAGGTTGCTGGCAAAGACTACCACAACTGGATTGAAGCTTACTTTGTGATTAATATCTATGTTCTTTCCTTTGGATGTCTTTTTGTGATTGATCATTATGATGAATTAAACTTATAAATTTGGCAACTCTAATCATCTAAAGCTAATCTTGAAATACTTAAACAAGATGATTGTGAAATAAGATATAAATATATAAGTAGAAAAATCACTAGAGCATATCTGCTCACCATATAGTTAGATGTGTGGGGATGATATTTCTTTATCAAAATAACATGAAGAAAACTTCATTTCTATTACCTGACACTTAGCACATAACACTACATATAATGATTCATATCCATCTTCAAATTGAAAGAAAATATGGATACCAATTACTCTACATCATAATTTTTTAAATCTATAAACTAAATTTTACCTAAAGAAGTTTTATTAAAATTATATATAGTGTTTATATATAAGGTTGAGGACTTCTGTTGTCAGTTATACAGAAAACTGCAGGGCCAGAGAGATAGCTCAGCACACTACGCACCTGCTTACTTAGGCAAGCGCAGGTATTGCAGTTTGATCCCAGGCCCCACATGCTGCAACAGCCCCACTCCCAGACATGCTGAGCTGGCTACCAAGACTGGGTGATTTGAAGCATATCTGTAATCACAGTGCTGGGGAGGCTGAAAACAGGAGGATCACTACAAGTCCTAGCTGTGTAGTAAGACCCTGTACCAAATACATATAAAAGAAAGAAAGGAAGGAAGAAAGAAAGAAAGAAAGAAAGAAAGAAAGAAAGAAAGAAAGAAAGAAAGAAAGAAAGAAAGAAAGAGGGAAGGAAGGAAAGAAAAAGAAAGAAAGAAAGAAAGAAAGAAAGAAAGAAAGAAAGAAAGAAAGAAAGAAAGAAAGAAAGAAGGAAGGAAGGAAGGAAGGAAGGAAGGAAGGAAGGAAGGAAGGAAGGAAGGAAGGAAGGAAGGGGGGAAGGAAGGAAGGAAAGAAAGAAAAGAAAGTAAGAAAGAAAGAAAGAAAATTATAGCTACATAACCAGAGATGAGTATTATAAATACGTTTATTTTTCTCTTGCAAATTCATTTAAATAACACAAGATAACTGTTAAGGTGTGTGTCCAGATATCCCCTCAAGGCCTCTCGCAGTCATGGGGTGAGCTTCTAGAGCTTTGTCCAACTTATGGTCCAATGCTGGGATTATCATTGTAAATGTGACAGCCACCATGGGACAGTCAGCTTGCATACAATAAATATAAAGGAGAAAAAATGTATCACTCTCGGCTACTGCTTTTGCTGTCTTCTGCTGCTATGAAAGGATGCCCTCTGCCATGTTCTCCTCTGTCTTGGAGCCAATTGAGTATGGACAGAAACCTCCACTAACTGTGAGATAAATAAAACTTTTCTTCCTTAATTCTGTATGGCAGGTATTTTGTACTAGAATCAGAGAAAAGAATCCAAGAGAATAATAGTAATGAACTTTTTTAAAAATCAAATTTCACTAGGACATCTGAATAATTTTCCTGGATCCCAGGATGAGTGTCACCGCTCTGGGAGCTAGTGAATTTAGAATCATATAAGGACATATGGTAAAAAGAGAGATTCCTGAATATCCATCGTGTCAGCCAGAGCATGAATCCTAGGAATATGTATGGCTAGCACAGATCGAATGTAATTGTTATGCATAATGCATTAACTGGTCGGATAAAATTTATGACCTTATGAACCATTGTGCTATCCTTCCCACCAGCTTGAAGAGGAAAAGATTTATAACGGAGTATGGAATGACTTCCAGAATTATCAGGAATCAGGAAGATAAAAATGGGGGGCAAAACACATAGAGGAGACTCTCAAGGGATTCCCCAAGTCGAGAAGAGCCTAGATGTGCCTGTGCCTCCTAACAGCTGGGCTTGAAGGAGAAAAACTACTCGTTCAGTGCTCTTACCTGATGTCTTCAGCTCCGGACTCAGCGGGGAGCCAGGCGAGCCCCAGGCGGCCAAGGCCACACCTGGCTGCTGAGCCCCACTTCCAAATATTGGGCAAGTTTTATGGATCAGTAGCTTCTTCAGGTCCAGAAACATGGCGAAAATTAATCTTAACAAAATACAGTTCTTGGGCTGGCCAAACAGCTCGGTGGATTAAAGAGTCAGTAGTCAGGTGCGGGGGCCAGGGGTTCGATCCCTGGCCTGCCGTGCTGCCCCCCCGCAGTGTACACTGAGATGGCAGTTGAGACTGAGCATGGTGGCACATGCCTGTGATCCCAGCTCTTAAAAGGCTGTAATCAGGCAGATCGCCAGAAGTCCGATCCAGTAGTGAGACCCTGAACACCCTGTAGACTCTTCCCTAAAAATACAAGAAAAAAGAAAAAAAGAAAAGACAGAAAAAATATAGTTCTTGATTTGTTTTGTTTTTACTACCTTTGTCCAAAAATGACACAAGAAGCAAATTGGGAAAAATAAAGAATAGGTCAAATTATTATAACTCCTATAATTTTCAGGTTGCTTAGTCCAATACAAATTGTATGAGCCTAAAACATGAAATTTTATTCATAAAATTGTTCAATTTTATAGTAACTGTCACTTCCCTTTATTTTTCTGATTAATGACATCTTTCTCAGTGAAGCGATTTATTATTCTTCTGAATCTGATTCTTATCAAATCATTTATTCTGAACTTTGCTATCAACATGTACTAACATGTTCTCTTAGAATCAATCATCTTTCCTGCTGTTCCAGAAGACAAAAAAAATCATGAAATCATTTCAGTCTCAATTTATTGGAAACTGAAAGCTTGGTACCATCCTTTACAAAACTAAGGGCCTACTGACAAGCACCAGTTTTACCAAACTTGCAGACAATTATGACATCAATGTCATTCATCCTGACATGAATTTGAATGAATGAGTGAACCAACAAATGAAGGCTTAGACTTTATTCTTTATATTTAAGATATTAAATTAGGTTGAATATAATATGGAGACAGTTTATAGATATAAATATAGGTATAAATATGGGTAAATATACTGTAGATATACATGATGCAGATATGCTCAGTCTACTGCCAGTTTTTACTATAACACCCTATCATTGGTGAGAAGTTCACTAAAATTCAATTATGTAACTGAAATCTCTCTCTGGTCTTCTCAGAACACATCTCTTTCTCTGTAGCAACAGCAGACCTCAGCCTTCTCCTCTACTGAACTTATCTGGCATGGTCTCATCGGCATGTGCTTCAGTTTCCCTATGAATGTTATATTCTTGCTCACTGGAAATAGCCAAAGTTGGATAAATCCATCTTTGCCTCCTCCTCATCCAAGAATTTTCCTCAAAGTGCCTGGAGGGAAACACAACTGTGCTTATTAACATATTTATGGTCCCTGACCTTAAGAGGATCCCTATGGACAGCCCACAGGACTGCTACTCTTACCAACACCACTCAGTCTTTTTCCTCTTCCCTCCAGTATACAGACTACATTGACTCATCTTCATTATTTCTCTTGGCCATGTTTCCAAAAGCAATAGAAATACAGAAGTAACTAGGATAAAATTCCCAGGCTGTCCATCCCACATGCACCTACACCTACACCTCACCTACACCTATATCCATACAATCTGGGACATCCTTCTCACGTATTACCCAGGAACTGTCTGAACTGTCTTCTAGGGATAGTTGCTTAAGTCTGCTACACTGGCTCCTGCTCCTCAAGTACAATATTCCATGATTCCCTTCCCTAGAGTATTTTCATAGTTCCCACTGCATTATTTCCAAGGCAGAAGATCATGTTATGTTGATTATCTTTTTAAAAAGACTACTCTTTGTAAAAAAAAAAAAAGTCTTTAAAATCAGTATATACTATCTGGGTTCCTCCAACATTGTTCCTTGACAGCCCCACAGATAGCTCTTTTCACACAATTCCAAAATCTTTTGTTCATTATTACCAATTTCATACATGTTTGCCAGGTCCAACTGTTGATTGCCCATCCTTCCTTTAATTCTTCTGTTATAAATGTTTGTCCAGGTGATTGCTACCACTTCAGGAATGACTTTTCTTTATTTAGAATCTAAAACATCACCAATCTTTTTTTCTTCTTCCAACCACAGTTCAAGATTCTCCTTTCTTCTCACCAAATTCAACTCCTACCATCTAGTATTTCCTAGAATTGCTTCTTATTTTTTTTAATCTATCTATATTAATAGTCTAAGAAATCCAATCCTGCCCTCTGGGGTTGATGAAATATTTAAAGACTAACAACTCACAAGTTTGAGTTCCACCAGATTTTATCTTGCAGGTGAGGGCAATACATCCAAAACTACATTTTGCCTCAACAAGTGTATTGCTAAGTGTCATCTCAAGGTCATCCTGACTAAAACGAGGCTCCTGACTGACTCTCCAAGACCTCCTTTTCCTATCATATTTCACTTCTCAAAGTCATCAATTCCATTTTAAGTTGATTAGGAGAAAAGAACTGGGAATCATTCTTAACTTCTCTGTCTCCACACATTCTTTCTTTTGCCAGCAAGTCCTTGTGAGAGCTACTTCATGTATATGTATCCCATATCAGACCCACTTCCACATATCTACCAATAGCACTCTAGGCACAGCTGTTATTTGCCAAGTTGATGACCTCTTGTTTCAATTATGTTAGTGTTTTCACATTTCACTATATATTCCCTTAGCCATCTAAGCCTGTAATTTATACAATCAGAAGAGTAATTCCTTTATAACACAAATCAGAACATGTTATCACTTTCTCCAAGCCTTGCTGCCTCCATTGCATTCAGAATAAAGGCCAGCACTTTCATTTCAATCTTTGTCTTTTTCTATAACAGTTTAGTACTGTTAAATGAACTCAAGACCACATGGTTGCCAGGCAGGTTCAGTGCCACTGAGCTGAAAACTTGTCTGGAGGACAGCAGTCATGATCCTAATAAAAGCACATGAAGAACACAAGGTTGGAAAATGGGAGCAAAATCAGCAAACTCAGGTAATTAAATTCCACATGAAAGGATAAAAAGAATGAAGCAAAATTTCTTTTTCAATAATGCACCAAAATTTTCTAACACTAACAAAAACAAATTCACCTCAAATGCAAAAAGAAGAAGCTGGAGGGAACAGAAAAACAAAAAACAATTCATACTTAAGTGTATCATCACTGAACCTCAAAAAACATCTACAAGGCCTAAAAACAACCACAAAATAAGTCAGACCTGTTGCAATGAAGGCAGGGAGCCAGATGATAATGGAAGAATTTCAAAGTTTGGAAGAAGAGGAAGGAACAACTGAGAATCCAACATCCAGTGAAAAGAAACTTCAAACAAAGGGCTAATATAGGACTAGTCTGAGAAAACAAGTTGAAATAATTTATTTCCAGCAAACAAACTCTTCAATGAATGTGAAGGAAATGTTTTCCAGGCTGCCACAAATAATACTAAATGAAAATTCTCTTTTAGTGTAAGAAATAAAAGAGAGCCAATAGTGGCTCTCAGTGTGTAGGAAAACTGCTTGTTTTCCCCCTTTCAGTAAATCTTTTAGTGAAACAAAATAGATTTTTATACCCAAAAGTCAATAGCATTACTCTACACAGATAACAAACACACTGAGAAACTAGAGAAACAATACCTTTTACAGTATCACCACAGAAAATAAAATATTAGGAATTATTCTAACTAAAGAAGTAAAAAATCTATCAATGAAAATCACAGTACTCTGAAAAAGAGATATTCTTTGCTCTTGAATAGGAAGAACCAACATTGTGAAGATAGCCATACTCCCAAAATTGTTGTACAGATTCAATTCAATCCCTATCAAAATAGTGCCAATATAACACACAGACCTAAAGAATTCATTGCTAAAATTTATTTGGAACCAGAAAAAACATAGAATAGCAAAGGCAATCCTGGGCAACAAAGGCAAGGCAGGAGGCATTAGAATTCTTGACTTGAAATTATAGTACAAAGCTACTGTGATAAAATCAGCAAGGCATTGGCAGAAAAGTAGACCTGAGTATCAATGGAATAGATTAGAAGATTCTGAAGCATCCAGACACACATTATCATCTTATCTTTGACAAAGGGACCAAACTTGTTTACTGGAACTAAAATAGTCTTTTTAACAAATGGTGCAGAAAAAACTGGCTCTCTACAGGCTGAAAACTAAAATTTGACCTGGATCTATCCCTATGCACTAAAGTCAAACTGGATTAAAGATCTAAACATTAAAGCAGAAACAGTAACTCTCCTAAAAAGAATGTAGATAGAAATCTTGAAGACTTAGGGGTAAGTGGGCAGTTCTTGAAGAAAAATCAAACTGCACTGGAAATACCTAAAGGAACTAGCAACCGGGGAGCTGGGAAAATGGCACAGGAGAATAAGCACTTTTCTGACAAGTGCAAGAATCTGAGTTCGATCTCCAGTTTCATTATGTTAATTCAGAATAAGTTATTGATGTATATTTTAATTTCTAGAGCTATTCCAAAATATTAATTCTATTTAAATGTAAATTATACACAAAATATGTAAAAATAACCAAAAGGTTAAGTGGAAATAACATAGAAACTTAAAATTACAGAAAAGTTTGTAATGGTTGATATACAGCACACTGCATTTTTTTAACCTCTAGAATTCTGCACTAAAAGAACAGAAAATGCACAGCTAGGAATATATATGCAAATTTAATAAAGTATAACTTAGAAAGCTTAGATAGCCAGGATAGAATGTAGATTTGAAAAATAATATTTTTCTGTTTTTTCTTTCCCATTTCCTGTCCTTAATTTCTTATTACTACTTGTTTTTCAAATTTGCATGTATACGATGAGGTCAGTGAAGTCCCCTCTAAATCAGCTGTAGAGAAAAAGGACAGGTATATAGCTGCACTCTCTTCATTCACTGATTAGAGATATCTGCTATAATAATGCCTGTAAGTATAATATCATGTATGCACCTTGTACGGCACTGAAACATTATGAAAACATTTTGCAATGTATTAATTTGTTGAATCTGTGTGTTGATTTGTCTTGAAACTGTCTCATTGCTATTCGTTCTTAAATAAAAATAATAAAAAACAAAGAAAACAAATTTGTATGTATATATCTGGTAATCTAAACAACTAAACTGCACACAACACAATACAATATGACAAATGCTGTCTTACTGTTTGATACATTGTGTCAACTAGAGAAGTTTAAATCTTTAATTGATTGACTCAGCAGAGAGCCAGAGTTCTTACTTGTAAACATCCTCCGCCTGTGCAAGAGCAGGGAATGGACATTCTGTGAGTTCTATACCCCCACCCCAGGGTAGCCTGCTTATAATATAGAGTGGAAAGAGGCTCTCTCTCTCTCTCTCTTTTTTTTTCTGCTGCTATGAACTGCTGCCCTCTGCCATATGCCGCTCTTCCTTCAAGCCAGCCAAGTACAGACCGAAACCTCCACAAACTGTGAGCTAAATAAACTTTACCATCCTTAATTTTGGGAGTTGGGTATTTTGTTCCAGCAATGAGAGAATAGTAACTGAGACACTGTTGAAATCATATTATTTTGTTGGTTGAAATTCTGCATCATTTCTAATTTCTTTATTATTACTATTTTCTATTATCTTTAAAAAAAAATGAATTGAGAAAAAGAAAACAAATTGATTTCATTGCAAAGGTATACATACTTTCCTGGAGGGGATAATGGTAACATTGCAGAACTTTGGGACCTGTGGTGCAAAAGATAAGATGGTGTACATTGTTCAATGGGACTGAACAATGAAGAAAGTAATTTAATAAACAAGCAAGGAGAAAGGAATAGAACACTCCACTCCATCTTAGGTCAGAGAGGAAGACATTGGTAAAACTTGCATTTAGCTACTGTGGACAAAGATCGCCATACAGAGTATTTCCAGCTGTGGATTTAAACATGAGGAGCACATATATATATATATATATATATATATATATATATATATATATATATATATATATATATATATATATATACTGTCTCACTCTGTCATTTGAGAGAACCTGGAAACATCAACTCCAAAAGAAATGAATGCAACAAGCAGTTGTATTTTGGTTTCTTATGCTGTTCTCCAATTTCAAGAGAACCTGGATCCATGGTAAAATGGTGGTTTCATGCTAGATCAGTAAATAAATAGTATGAACCTTGGTCAAGTAATAAAGTCAAGAAAATTTGACAAAACAAAAATAATCACAAAACAGACAAAAACAATAATTTGAGGTATCAAGGTACACGAGCCCCCTGAGAAGGGACTCATCAACTGAGGCTGGAAAAATGTGGGTAGTATAATATGTAAAGTAATATGCAGTCTTATTAGTCCATATTGACATATATAAGCAACTAAATAAATCAATAAGTTGAGAAGCTAAGCAAATTTCTGATACAGAATTCCAAGTAAATTTCATAAACAATGACTCTTCAAGGAAGTGGAGCATAATTTCCCATTCCTTGACTATGGACTACACATTTGTGCCTGGGTTCAAACCATGGTCTTTGTGATTGCCTTACACTTGTCTAAGCAGGCACTTGAGTCCACTGAAACATCTTTCTGGCCCCAAGAAAGAAAATATAACTCATAATAAGGAGAAAACTGTGTCACCAAAAACTCATTTCCAAATGATCAGGTAATAGAATTAAAAAAAACAATGACATTGACATAGTTATAACATAACCCTATATCATATGTTTGAGAAATTAGGAGAAACTTGTGCATGTTAGTTGGAAGCATGAAAAATCCAGTTAATAAAGCTCTGGTGTTCAATTGTTACATTTGTATATATGCACATGTGAGTTTATTATAGCACATACAAAGTTAAAAAAGGAAAGATTAAATGTACGGCACAAGTAATAGAAATAGTCCAAAATAAGTTACAGAAATGAAGCTATTGGAAATGATAGACAAGCAGTCAGCGAGTCATCAGAAAATTTTATATTTAGTTAAAGCTGTTAGAGGGAAGTGCAGTATAGAGAAGCGAAAGCTGAAGAAACACAGAGCAACTACTCTAAGTATATTATCCTCACAGTGATGATGCACCTTAAAATCTGTTTTTGTTAAAATAGACACATAACTTATAGATAGACGTACAAATATAAGAATTGCAGAAACTTCTCCTTAGGGAAAAAAGCCAAGTGATACAGCAAAAGTTTCAAATGCAAAAATAGAATGTTTAAGCTAAAGGTTCTTCTACACGTCTAGAAGAACCACAAAAAAAGACGTTTCACGGGAATGAAAAGTTAAAAAAACTGATAATTAGTAGACTTAAACTTTACAAAATGCAAAAGCTGTATCAGAAGACATAACCAAACAAAGGACTAGAAAGATCCAGAAACATCCAGAAATGACAACATATACTAGCATAGGAAGATTTTTTTTTTAAGTTTTAACAGAGTTTTAGAGATTTGGCTATCTAAAACCAAGTGAGTAAGTGTGTTCTGGGTTGTATAATTTATCTATATGTAAAATATAAGACAATAGCAATGCAAAACTCAGGAAAAGAAAACCAGAAATATACCGTTGTCATATTTTTACATGTGAAGAAAAGAATAACACTTTCAGCTTAAACTACACTCTACAGCCTGGTAGTCATGAAGTATCCATAAGTAAAGTTAAAAATGTATTTACCTTAAACCCAAGAAAAACTCTAAGTAATGAAATTTATAGCTACTCAAGAAGTAGAAATTGAACAATTAAAACGTGTTATTAAATAAATTGTTGAAAAGAAGTATAATACACAGAACAAAAGAAAAAGCATGGAAAGATAATGCGTTTATAGACAAACTCTGAGTCATTAAATGTAAGTGATCTGAACACTACAAATAGCACAGTAGTTCAAATGAAATATGAAAGCAACACCTTTAATAAGATAATATATACTATAATATACACTATAGTATATATTATTGTATATATTATTATAGTACATATTATTATAGTATACATTATCCACAAGAAAAATATCTTGAGGACACAAATTAAGAGCTAAGGAAGTTACATATTACAAATTATTGGAATGACTAACACTAACAAAAACATACTCAAAAAGAAGCAGTGTGAGTAGACCTATAGCAAGCAAACACATACTTTCATTCACTAATTTTAAAATGTTTCTAAAAGAAAAAGCTTATATTCAGATGACTTCACTGGTGGCTTGTACTAAGCACCTAAATAAGAAATTACATAAATCTGTTATAAAGTCTTCCTAAAAAAGAAAACATTTCCAAATTGATAGAAAGTACCACCAGTGTTACCCTGATGCCAAAACCAATAAAGACCTCATTTTAAAATGAAGATGCAAAGTCATGAGTCTTAGTTACTTTTCTCCCATTGTTGAGACAAAATATCTGATGCTCAAAGTTAATGCAGAAAGAATTTATTTAGCTCACAGTTTGTGGAGGCTTCAGTCCATATCACTGGCTCCAGGGCAGGATGGCACATGGAATAGGAGCAATCAGTCATGCTGCATAACACAGCAAAACAAAAGGGACAGAGCAGGCCCTTTGCTCCTTTACACTGTAAACAGGCTCCCGGCTCTAGGGAGAGGGGAACACTGTGCATTCCTCTTACAAAGGCTGAGGATGTTTACAAAGTGAGTACCTTGGCCTTCTGATGAGTTTCTTAGATAATCTTCTAAATTTCTCAAATTGCAATAATGAGTCAATCATTTCAAAATATGAACTCAAAGTATGGGGAAGTATTTTGACAAAAGTTAATCACAAAGTATATCTTCCTGTAATGGTTTAAAAATTTAAATTTTCACCATGTATTTTGCTTTTCCTTGTGCAATAGCATACTTAGAAATGAATGTAAGTAAAGAATTGAAAGACTTCGATTTCCAAAATGAGAAATCAGGCCCCAGGCCCACACAGCTAGGCCAATGAGTGAGACCTAAAGCCTCACCATGAATGAGGGACATTTCTTATCAATCCCAGGTCCCACCCCATGGCCCCAGACCCAGCACAGGTTGGCTGACCCAGCACAGCCTATGCGGTGAATAAACATCCACTATCCTTTTGGGAGCCCAGCAGACCCACAAAAGACCAGGCCTGCCCACCTAGAAAATGACCTGCCTGAGACACCAGCGCTGAATCCAGCAATTTTCCAGATCCTTGCCCTAAAGCCAGCCAAGACAGTGGGAATTTTCACTACTCACTCTGCATCCCAGTTCAGTTCATGCTTGCCTGACCAGGGAACCAACATAGGGGAACAACAGGAGCTGCAGCAAAAAGAAACTGAACACAACAGCTCGATCCAGGCCAGGCAAAACTGGATAATCTCACACTTAATAGACTGGCACCCAAATCTCATTACACTCTAAGGTTGTAACTGCACCAAAGCTCTACACCAAAGATCAGAGGTCAGTGCTATACAAAATGACAAAGACCGGGAAGAAAATACAATCTCAGGCTTCAAGTCCTCCAGTAAGGGCAGAGGACACTAGCTCAAGTGAAATGAATGAATTACAGATACAGAAGCAAAGGAACAGCAGAAAGGTATAGAGGAACTCAGATGAGAATTAATTCCTGAAACAAAAAAAGAAATATCTGAATACATAGCATCTGAAATTAAAAAATCAAATGCAGAAACATCTGAGTAGAAAACCAATGTTCACCCAGAACAAATGCAGAGAGCACCATTCCAGCAGAAATGTAAGAATTAACAGCATCTGAAGCAAAGAAACAACAGCAGAAAGGTCATGAAGAAATCAAAGCACAAATAATTTCTGAAATCAAAAAAGAATAATTTGAAAAAAACAAAGTCTTTGAAATCATAGCATCTGAAATACAGAAACAAGTCCAAAAATATACAGAGGAAACCCAACTTGGAAGAAACTCTTCAGAAAAAGAGTTAATAACTACCTCTAAAGAAGACATGAGTAAAAAGTAGAGATCAGAAGTATGACAGATTCCTTGAATGAGCAATACAGAAAAGAAATAGAATGCATGAAACAGAATCAAAGATATAGAAGAACTAAAAATATCAATCACTAGTCTACAAAACCTTTTTAGTAAAGGCAAAGACAGAGTTTCAGATCTTGAAGATGCTGGTACAGCTAGTGAAAAGGTGAGAAAGGATCTCTTAAGAACAAGAATGCAGGAAAACATAATCCATCACCTACAAGAAGATGCCAAGATGAACAATGTGAGATTAATTGGTGTCAATGAGAATGAAGGAGTCAATACAAATGACACAAAAAGAATATGGGGAGAAGTAATTGCAGAAAACTTCCCAAATATGAGGAAACAATCCAACATTCAGGTAACTGAAGCACACAGAACACTAAATAACTTCAACCCAACTAAAAATACACCAAGACATATAATAGTCAAGATCCCAGAAATCCAATACAAAAATAATATACTGAAAACTGCTAGAGAGAAGAAGGAGCTCACATGCAAAGGAAAACCCATCAGAATTACAGCCAACTTCTCTACACAAACAATGAAGGCAAGGAGAGCATGGAGCAGAGTTCTTCAAGTTCTACACGAAAACAAATTCCACCCCAGACTATTATACCCAAACTCTCTGTCAAGTTTGATAAAGAAGTGAAATACTTCCACACCAAAGAACAGCTAAAGAACTTCATGATGACAAAGCCATCTCTTTACAGGCTGCTGAAAGATGTTCTAAAGAGAGACCACAATGAGCAGAACTCCATGAATGAGAATGGAAGGAACCCACTAAACAGGACTGACAATTAAACACACGTTACAAAGGAGTAAACAATACCAGCTAAATATCATGACAAACATAAGTCAGCACATTTCAGTTATAACCATCAATGTAAATGGACTCAATTCTCGAATTAAGAGGAATAGACTGGAACAGTGGATTAGGAAACAAAATCCAACAATATGCTATATACAAGAAACACACTTAAAAGGGCATTCATACGCTCAAAGACAAAGGTTGGAAAAAAATACTACATGCCCCAGCACCTCAGAAAAAAGCAGGAGTAGCAATTCTGTTCTCAGACAGTCTCAACTTCAAACCCACAAGGATCAAATGACAGAAAGAAGGTCACTATACATTGGTCAGGGGAAAAATACAACAGCAAGAGCTAACACTCATAAATGTCTATGCACCAAACACAGGAGCACCCAATTATGTAAGACAAATCTTAATGGACATGAAAAACCTAATATCAAATACCACATTCTTAACATGATACCTTAACACCTCCTTATCGCAAAAAGATAGATCAGCCAGACAAAAAATTAGCAAGGAAGTAGCAGAGCTGAACCAGAGCTTAGAACAAATGGACCTTGTGGACAGATACAGTGTTCCACCCAACCACAAGCGAATACACATTTTTTCAGCTGCACATGAGTCATTTTCCAAAATAGACCACACACTGGTCCATAGATTATATACAAGAAAACAGAAATTATCCCATGCATATTATCTGACCACAGTGCAATGAAACTGGAACTCAATGAAAAGAAAAACCAGAGAAATCCGCTCAATTCATGGAGATTAAAAAACACCCTACTCAGCAATCAAAGGGTCACAGAAGAAATTAAACAAGAATATCTACAACTCAATGAAAACAGAAGCACAACTTACTGGAATTTATGAGATGCGATGAAAGCAGTTCTTAGAGGGAAAATCATAGCTATCATCTTACACATTAAAAAAGCAGAACAGGAAAAAATTAACACCCTAATGTTGCACCTCTGACAACTAGAAGAAGAGCAAATGAAACCCAAAGCGCAATGACAGGAAGAAATCGTACAGATTAGAGCAGAAATTAATTCAAGTGAGATGAAGAAAAAACTTCTAAGAATCCACAAATCAAAAAGTTGGTTCTTTGAAAGACTAAATAAAGCTGATAAGCCCCTCATTAACTTCATGAAGAAGAGGAAAGAAAAAATTCAAGGACATGCATAAGGAATGAAAAGTGTGAAATCACCACAGACCCAGCAGAAATTCAAAAGATTATCAATAGTTACATCGAGAATCTTTATGCTCACAGAATAGAAGACACAGAAGAAATGGACAGATTCCTCAAAAGGTACAAATTACCAAAACTGAAACAAAAAGATATAGCAACTCTCAATAAGCCAGTAACAGTCAAAGAAATACAAAACGCAATAAAAAGCCTACTGACAAAGAAAAGTCCAGGTCCTATGAATTTACACCTGAATTCTACAAAAATTTATAGAAGATATAATCCCTACACTCCTCAAACTCTTCAATGAAATTGAGAAGGAAGCAGTCCTCCCAAAATAATTTTTGGAGGCAAGTATTATACTGTTTCCAAAACCAGGGAAAGACAGAACCAAAAAGGAGAACTACAGGCCAATCTCCCTCATAAACATAGATGCAAAAATACTCAATAAAATCCTACCAAATAGAATACAGCAAATCATCAAGATCATATACCATGACCAGGTAGGATTCATCCCAGGGATGCAAGGATGGTTCAATATTCTAAAAATCTATAAATGTAATACACTATATTAATAGACTGAAATCTAAAAACCACATGATCATCTCAATTGATGCAGAGAAAGCCTTTGACAAAGTCCAACACTCATTCTTGTTCAAGGTCCTACAGAAAATTGGAATACATGTACTCTATCTTAACTTGATAAAAGCCATCTATGACATCCCAAAAGCTCATATAATCCTAAATGGGGAAAAACTGAAATCTTTTCCTCTTAAATCAGGTACAAGATAAGGATGTCCTTTATCACTACTCCTATTCACTATGGTTTTGTCATCATTAGTAGCAGCCATTAGAAAAGAGGGAGAAATAAAAGGAATACGAATAGGTAAAGAAGAAGTTAAATTATCACTATTTGCAGATGACATGATACTTTACTTGGAAAACCACAAAAATTCCAAAAAGAAACTACTAGAACTGATATGGAAATTCAGTCTATACTCAAAAGTCAATAGCATTCTGCTATACAGATAATTGGAGAAATAGAAGAGCCACAAGGCCAGCCAACATTTTGGCCCTAGCCGTTCAAGGTCAGTGAACTCAGGACATAGGAGAACCTTTACTATACCATCATTAAACTCAGTTGTGTCCCAAATTTTCTGATCAAGGAGATTACAGAACCACAGAGGAAAGAGACTGATGATGTATAGTGTGCCTGGAGAGAGTCACATAGACAGAAAATTTTCTCTCAGGCTTTCATAAAGAGCAAATTGGTCAAGCATTGACCGTGACTCATCTGCATGGATGACACAGACAATGGATCTATAGAGTAAGGTACAGGATTACAAGATAAACCCTGTGGGGACTTCACTGTCCTCATCAGAAACAAAAGCTATGTCTTTTGGTATATGTATGTCTTCATCTATCTCGGTCTTAACCATCCAACAAAAAAGTATAAAAATGAGGTATATAATGTGGGGCCATAATAATAAGTTGAGCTGTTAATGGCTATAGTCAACAGCTTCTTCAGATAACTCACTATTATTGTGGAATGCTGGACTGATTTGGGCTGTGTTGCTAAGTTCAGGCACCTAAATTGGTTTAGTGATGATGGAGTGCTCATATTTGACAGGTCAAGACCAAAAAGGGCGTATAGAAAGGAAGAATCATAATGTGTGTGTATAAACAGTACAATTAGGATAAATATGTCATCCTTCTGCATAATTCTATGAGAAGCAAGATTTGCAGTAATAGTGGTTGGACAAGATATTATGTTGGCTTCTAGTACTATGGACAAACACTAAGGAGATAACAAGGTAGAAAGTATTAATTATTGAATCTGTGATATAATTCAGCTATAAAAAATAAGATAAGTATATAGCTACACTCTCTTCATTTGCTGATTGGATCCATGTGCTATAATAATGTCTGTAAGTACAATATCATGCATGCGCCTTGTATGACACCAAAACATTATGAAAACATTTTGCAATGTATTAATTTATTGAAGCTGTCCTGTTTATTTGTCTTGAAACTGTCTCATTGCTCTTTGTTCTTCAATAAAAATAATAATAAAAAAAAGAAAAATCATATATATGATAGGCAAGTCTGGAAAAAAATTGAGAAATCATTGGTTAAAATAAAGTTAAAATCCACAAAAATTAAAGGTGTCCCATATTGAGGGATCAGAAGACTTAATATTCTGTTAAACTGTTCCATAATTCAATGATCTACAATTAAATGAAATCATTATCAGAATTCCTTCTGATTTCTACATAGAAAATGATGCCAAATTTTAAAATTTATATAGAAATGAAAGGATGCAGAACAACCAGTACAATCTTGAAGTTTGAGGATGTACTTTAGGGGCAATCAAAATAGTAAGAACTGGGGACAAGGAGATGGCTCAATGCAATCAGCCCTTGCTTGACAAAATAGTAAGAACTAAGGCCCAGTTGGCCTCCTCTGTGAGTACCAATGGGAAAGGAGGTGAGCAAAAATGCTGACATGTTGCAGGTTCTAGGAAAAAGCTAACCAGGTGTTTACCTGGACATGAGCTGTGGAGTACGGGTGGTAGATGAGTGGCTCTTGTGTTGGTTTGACTGTTTCTTTTTAATGTCTGACAGAATAAAGGCAGAGTAGCCTTGCTCAGAGCTTCTTGCCAAAGAGTGAATGAGCCCTCATATCCCTCATATTTTAGTCTAGTTGTGTTTCTTTGTTTCTTTCATGTGCATTTGTCCTCTATTCAAGTACAAACTCACAAACTGACACCTACGTGTGGTGCACAAACAGGGGAAATTCTGCCCCAGCAGTAAGGTGCAGCGAGTCAGCAATGGGGAGTTCTACGGGACAGACAAATGATAATAAGAAAAATTTTTTTAAAAAAAAGGCAGAATAAAAATGAATCTGAGAGCATACAGCGAAGTTTTTCAGCTAGGGTAATGGAACAATGATTATCAACTGAAGTACAGCATTATATCCCTTTTGTGAAATACTTTCGTGCAGGTCTAGTGCTCAAATTAGTACCCAGTTGATTTCTCATGTGCTACAAAAATGTTGTCAAACATAATACCAAAATGCCTACAGAGGCTATCAGTCTCACACCTGGCAATATGGCTCATGAATCAGAAAGAAGACAAAAAAATATCTGAAGTTGAAGGAACTCTGGCATAACGCAATAATCTTAGTGGCCCAAGAGTCTCAGTGGAACAAAGTGTCACCAGCCACAGTACTATAGCTTTTATTGATTGTAGGTGAGTGCTGTGAAAGAGAAACTTAGTAGGCACGGCTGTAAGGAGAAACAGAACTCTTGCACCAAGCACAGAGGCTCTCTAATTAGCAATGCAACAGATAGCTCAGTGTATGCAAGGCTGGTCACTTTACTTCCAGGAGCATACAATTCTTGAGATGATATCTCATGTCTTAGAAATGAAATCTCACAAGCTCTCACTTGAGCTTCCATTCCAGCCATCAGTGATGGATGAAGATTGACCAGATTTGCTGCAATGAAATACATGGGCATGTCAGCTGGATTCAACACATTTCCTCAGCCAGTTAAGCTTCTATATAGCCAGCTCTTCATATAAAGCCTACTCTGAATAGGGTTGGAGTAAAGGTGAGGTAAAGATCGAGGCAAGGGGCTTCATTTCTCAGGGGAAGATGGTTTGCTGTTCTTGAACAACACAATCTTCATTTTCTGAGATGGGCACATTTGATATAGAGAGTTTGGCTCAAGGGAGATGAGATGTGGAGCCTGCTCCTACCAGGGCTCTGAAGCTTTCACCACGTAGAGCTGGATCCATGTATTCCTTGGTCTTTTAGCTACTGGAGGCAATCCCACACCCATACCTCGTGTATCCTGAAGAGAAAGCAAAAATAAGAATGATGAATCTTGGTTCAACTTCTTTTCTTTCTGTTCCTCCTTCCCTGCCAAGTGTGATTGAAACAGAAGCAGTGCCTCCTTATCAATGATTGAACAGACAGACTGTGCTTAACTGAGAGCCCTTTGAGACATGCACATTGCCAATTGATATTTATACCAACCCTGACAGTCCCCAATAAATGCTCATTAGCACAATCTTTTGAGGTATACAATGCTTAAAGGACTAAAATTCAGTATCATGAACAATGAGGGTCAAAGACCTTTCATCTGGGCTTGTTGAAGTCTGTCCTAGGAATTTTACTCTTACCACCAATAGAAATTAATCATTTGGTTAGGCTAGGTGCTGTCTTTCTGCAGAGCAATACCTACATTTCTATATTGCTCTTAGAACTTATGCACATATGACAGAATCAGAATCAGCAAGCAGAACATCAGGAAATTACTGAAGAAATGATATTTGGAAACATTCTGTGCTCAGACCTAATCCCTCAGCCCTTCTGGACCAAGCTTATTAACAAGTGATTTTCATGATGAAACAATCCTGTGGAACTATTCATGAGGAAGGTATTTCTGAGTCCTTCTGACACAGTCTTCAGGCTTCCCAGAAGACTTACTTCAATTCTTAGCTAGGTTGCAGAAAGCTGTCTGACAGCAGATTCTATATGCCCAAGCAGCAGTAAGCATTGTGTTGCAGCTGGCTTTGGAGAACACTAACAAGGACTCTAAACAAGTGCTAAGGGCTATCTCAGTGTCCAAAGATCTTGGAAACTATTTGAAAATATGCAAAGTTCTTTGTATCAAAGATTGTAAGTCCTCTATTTTTGATCAAGCTATGTTTGGTTTAATTTAACAAAATCATCCCTCTTCTAAAATACGATGTTCTAATTGTGGTAAAACAGGGCATATATATGATCAATACTCAAGTTCAAGCAAGAAAAGGTGGAATTTCCCCTCTCCTGGAGGTGAAATTGCAAAGCCCTTGTCTGACCTGATGAAGGTGAAATCTTTGGTATAACCAAGGTTGCTCTCCAATATTCAAGATGGGACTTCATTGGTGGGAAATGGGACTCCAGCTTGACCCCAGGCACAACAAACAACAAGGGCATTCTTAACACGGGTTTACAGCCCAAACGCTCAGTGGTCTCCAAAAAATGGTTGAGTCTCTTGTTACTGAAAATCCAGGAACTGTAGGATTAAACCTTCCTTCTGCTAAATGGATGGCTTTGATTAGCAGAGATAAACCATCAAAATGCCCATGAAAACTGGGGGACTTCTTCCTTTGTGTACTGTGGCTCTGGTTCTTGGAGGAACTAATTCAAACCTGCAGCATGTCATACTTTCTGGGACTGTTGATTCAACCTATTTGTGATTTCAGGTCGTGTTTCCATCGCATCTTGGGGTCTTTGAATCATATTATATTGTTCAATCAGTTCTGTTGCTGGTTGTCAGAAGCATGGCTGTTAGCCAGTAAGGTAAAAGATTTAACAGTGCCTCCTATAAGGAGGTGCTTTGCATTCAAGATATGACAGACCACCAGCTCATGTAAATATTTAGGATTAAACCAGAATGATCGAGAGTCTCATTGGCACAGGTGTTGCTAGTGTAGTGATGGTATCACCCCAGGGGCCACCTGGTTGGACCACCACCACCTGTGTGGTGGAGCTCAGATCACCCAGGCAGGGCATGCTGGGTACTGCACTCTGCCTTATATAGGCCCTGGTAACATTATATATTTTTTAAAGAATACAAAGTAGTATTCTTTTTTAAAAAAACATAAAAATTTATGCAAAATTTTATAAACAAAGCAATAGGAATTCAACAACGGTCGCTGTATTCCATGATGTCATCTTCAAATTAGGTGTTTAGGTTACCAGATCTAAACACGCATAATTAGTTTAAAACTACAACCCCAAATGGCCCAGTAATTTTAAAGAAGCCATTTATTTCAGGGATTCCAATTGATTTGTGGGGCAGGGATATGATGAAAAAATGGAGAATTCAAATTTCTAATAAGGCAATCCTAGTTATTGATTTTAAGGATTGCTTTTTTGCTGCTTTGGCTGATAGTTAGGTGTTTCAAATTAGTCTGCCTGTGCCTTTTATGCTGATAATATTGTCCACTCCTCACTCTCCTACTGGACTTTTCATGTAGTGAATTATAAATGTCAAGCTGTTCATTGGTTTTGTTTCCCCAACAAGCTTACAAAAAGTCTCCAGGTGTACACAGGTCAAATGACAAAGCTAATTTAGTAAGCCTTCTACCACAGCATATAGTTTTTAGTATTTGATCCACAATAGTACTTATGCTTTATATTAATCTCACATAGCATACTCAGTTATTATAAACTTCCTTAGTTTGGCAGATACCTTTTGCAGATTATATTGGATTAGTTGATAATAATTACTTATTATAATTTTATACACTCATATTGTCCTTATTCATTTACCACACCTAGAAATACTCAGACAAACTCTCTTACAAGTACCTTAACTTATTTTACAGATGGATCTTCTCACAGGCTTGCTGCTTATTGGATTATGCAAAATCACCTGAAAATTTCTATCCCCGGACTTTTGGTTCAAAGATCAGAATTAGTTGCTGGAATTATCACACTAGAATTTAGCTTGGAAGAAACAACATTTTATATGATTGTATTGCGAGTGTAGGAAATGTCACTAACTGCTTGGAGACAGCTACTGTGAAGAGCACCCAAGATTTCCCTCTACTTAATTTGGTTTTGTGATTTCAGGAAGCCTTTTGAAATAAATCTGCCTGTTTTTAGATAGGCCATGTATATTCATGCTCCAGTCCTCCTGGCAGAAGGAAACCATCACTCCCATAGACTCATCACCTAGATTTTTAACAGATGAGGTTTTCTCATTATAATTTCCACAGCAGAATATTCAAGTTTCCTACCTACAGTTTCAAACTCTGCAGATCCTTGCACGCCACAGTACATGATCTTGTCCCGCATGCTCAACTTTACCTATATCAATTCCATCTGAAGGCTGTGATCCCCTAGTCCTCCGGGCAAATGAGCCATGGCAAATGATACAACATATACATCACAATTTGGCACATTCAGTGTGTGCATGACATGGCAGCATTGCCTCTTGGCATTTGCAGAGATGGGAGTTCCCAAGAAAATAAAAATGGATAATGGCCCTGTCTGTACAACAGAGAGCTTTCAAAGATTTTTGCACAAAGATAGTTGTTCTACTGGGATTCCTTGTAATCTACAAGGACAAGCTACTCTTGAGTGCACACATTTGATTTCAAAACAGCAGTTACAGAAACAAAAGGGAGTAATCAATCACTCTAAGCCATAAGCTCTCCTTAATTTTATAACTTTTATACATAGATTTTGGATCCTGATGGTAGCACCTTTGTGGAATTACACTGGTCAAAATTATAAGAACATAGTATAAGAGGAGAAGGCACAAATGTTGTGGTGGTGGTCCCCCAGAGATGGGGAAAGGGGAGGCACTAGCTACCTTGTTGTTATGAGGGCAGGGAATTGTGTCATTGCCCTAAATGGATGGGTATCTCTAGGAGTGTGTGACCATGCAGAAATTGCCCCCCATGGTCCACCTTGGCTTTACTCTCACCAGTGAGAGTTTTCCCAGGTGATTCAGCTGACGGAAAGACTTGCCTATCATGAGCACTTACCAGTAATGAGAAAACTTGGTGTCTGTTGAGGCCTTTTAAATAGCCCTCTGGGGGTATTTCTAACTAACAATCATAACTACTGCCCTCTTCAGCCAGAAGTGGATAGAACAGTAGTAGTTATGCGTCCTCGTGGCAGTTATGGATACTACTCTAGAAGGAGGACAGTTAAGTTAATCACAGTATAGGCAATCAGATAGGGCTGGGTCCTGAAACAGAGCCACTACAGACATCTTACAACTGTGGGAAGAGGTGTATTCATTAAAGGCTAGACCTCAAGACAAAAGAATGACTAACTACACCTATATATTGCCCCTACCCATGAGCAGTAATGATTGCTGCTGCTGTTATAAAAACAAGAATGGGGAGATGTAGGAGACCAAATCATGAGAACTAGGGCCTAATGGATCTCCTCTGTGAACACTAAGGAGGAAGGAAGTGCACAATCATGCTGATACATGGAAGGTTCTAGGGACAAGGTAGCACAGTGCAGATCAAGTTATTTGCCTGGACATATACTCTGGATGGTGGGAGACAGATGGATCTTGTATTACTCTAACAGCTTGTTTATGTGTCTGAAATAATAAAACCAAGGTAGGTAGATCCTTGGGGTTTCTTGTCAAATAGCAAAAGTACCTCTGTTCTTAATTCTGTGTGTTTCTTAAACTCCTATGTTACCTCCTACACATACTTCCTGATTTCAAGCCTAAAATGATCAAAGAAGACACATGAATGAAAAGAAATGAAAAATGGAAGTATCCAGAGAAATATATAATCCCTCTTCTCTCATCCTCTGAGATGATCTGTGCATTATCGGCCATAACAACTCTCCCAAAATGAAGAAACGTAGCTTGGTATTTGATGCATCTCATGAGCATCAGCCTCGTTTGAACATACAAAATAAGAAGAACACAGGAAGGATATGGAGAATCCAAAGAACGTTCAGAGATTATATTAGATTTCCCCTTTCTTTGATAATCTACTTGGATTGTTTAGCATTCTCTAGAGAAACAGATCTTACAGACAATATATGTCCAATTATACAAGGAGATTTTTTATGTAGGCTATTGGGATCAGAGCTGGGAGAGCCCACAGTGATCATCTCCTCACAGGAGAGGCAGAAGATATAGAAGTTCTTGTCCCAAGAAGTTGGTAGTTGCAAAGTAAGGGGCATAAAGGACATTGAATCAGGCCCATCCCAAAAGCCTGGCAACTTCTTGGAAAGTCATTGGCATGAGTCTGACTTGGAGGACTGAAGAAACTGAAGTTTGATGTTAACCATAGCAACAATAAAAAATAGACCCACTCAAACAGAACTGAGATTTCAAAGCAAGTACACTAATTATTTTTCCTCCTTTGTTTTTTACTCTGTTCAATCTACAGTCTAATACAACATGCTGCCCCAATCGCTAGCCCACATTCCAGTCACCTACAATCACATGCTGAAGTATGCTGGGCATACTAGGAAATACTAGGAATTTCTTTATCCAATTAAAGGCCACACAGATATGCTTCTTAGTTTAAAGTCCATCATGGTGAACATATGTGTCAAATACCTTTTGTCTCACAATTTAACAGAGTCAAAATTTGAGGGATTAAGCAATGACCATCTTGAAGGTATTTTTTTCCTGCTTTTGCCTGCTAAATCATACTTCTGACATGGTGCAAGCTAAATTATATCTGTGACATGAACAAAAATCTTGGACACAGCACTTTGTGACATCATGTTTCCAAAGAGGAAACAGATCAAGTTTCCATCAACCAATAAATGAATTAATAAAATATAACATAGAGCCATTGCAGGACATTGAGGTCCATAGAGACAGTGACAGGGCAAGTGAGAGCTGAATAGGCACCAGATGGCTCTGTACCTCACTGAGGAAAACAAGTAAACATGGGCAAAAGAGATCCTAAGAAGCCAAGGGGCAAGATGTCATCATATGCATTCTTTGTGCAAACTTGCTGTGAGGAGCATAAGAAGAAGCACCTAGATGCTTCTGTGAACTTCTCAGAGTTTTGTAAAAAGTGCTCAGAAAGGTGGAAGACCATGTCTGCTAAAGAAAAAGGACAATTTGAAGAGATGGCAAAAGCAGATAAGGTTCATGAAAGAAAAATGAAAATTTACATTCCTCCTAAAAGGAAAACAAGAAGTTCAAGGATCCCAAGGCCCCCAAGAGGCTGCCTTTGGCTTTCTTCTTGTTTTGTTCTGAGTATCACCCAAAAATCAAAGGAGAACATCCTGACCTCTCCATTGGTGATGGTGCAAAGAAACTTGGAGAAATGTGGAATAATACTGCAGCCTATGGGGTCAGGCAGATGGCTCAGTGGAATAAGCACTTCTCTAACAAGTGTAAGGGTCTGAGTTCAATCCTTGGTTCCGAAAAAAAAAAAAAAAAAAAAAAAAAAAAAAAAAAAAAAAAAAAAAAAAAAAAAAAAAAAAAAACCCTGCAGCACATGACAAGCAGCTATATAAGAAGAAGGTTGCTAAGCTGAAGAAGTATGAAAAGGATATCACTTTTTCATACTTTTCGTAGCCCTACCGGGCTAAAGGAAAACCTGATGCAGAAAAAAAGGGGTTGTCAAGGCTGAAAAAATCAAGAAAAAGAAGGAAGAGAATGAGGATGAGGAAGATGAGGACAAAGAGGAGGAAGAATATGAAGGACATAAGGAAGGACAAAGAAAAGGATGATGATGGATAACTTGGTTGTAGCACAGGGTTTTTTTTTTCTGTCTATAAAGCATTTAACCCCCCTTTACACATTTCATTCCTTTTGAAAAAAATTAAAATGTAAGGCTGAGTAAAATTTGTTTTTAAACTGTACAGTGTTTTGTTTTGTTTTGTTTTGTTTTTGTGTAGTTAATGCAAGAGTGTGTCTTTAGATAGCTTTGCCCTGGCAGTATTTTCATTAGCCACTAACCATGCCTGGTACAGTATGGTGGTTGTAAATTGGCAAGGAAATTTAAAGCAGGTTCTTGTTGGTGCACAGCACAAATTATTTATATATAGGGACAGTAGTTTTTCATCTTCAGTTGTCTCTGATGCAGTTTATATGAAATAATTGTTCTGCTGAGTACCACTCTGTAATTGCAAAAAAAAATGTTGCAACTCTTTTGTTAACATTCTGAATGCTTCTAAGGAAATACAATTTTAAAAATATATATATAGTAGAACTACAATGATATATACATACAGTGCAGTAATATAGGGCAGTAAACTGTGAAGGAATGATACATGCCACAACACAGATCAATGCTGAAAACATTCTGCTAAGTGAGAGAAGTCAGCTCCCTAGGACCTGACATACTCTATTTTTTGTAATGGCTGTCACACAAAGAGAGAGACAGAAAGTAGACAACTGGTTGCCCAGAGATGAGACCTTGGGGAGCCAAGGGAACAAAGAGAGAGATTGCTGGTGGGCACAGAATTTCCACTGGGATAATAAAATGTCAAATATAAATGAGTTAGGTCTCAATTAAGCTGTTAAAAAAGAAGAATGCCAGAAAAACTTGGAATGATGTTCAATTATACTGTTTCGAAAGGAGACATTAAAAAGGAGCTGCTGGTACATAGCATTTGACCAAGTAGTATTCCGTGAGTGTTCATTGAGTTCTACATCTGATACTTATATATTGTTCCATATCTATGATATTACCAGAGTAAATATCTAAAATGATTTTAAATAAAAATAAAGAAGATTGAGTCCATGACAGGAAGTAGTAATAATAGTGATAAGTAGGTAAAGAAATATATGAAATATTTAGAATGTGATCATTCAAAAATCTGAAGGTGAACTAGAAAATTTAAAACAGGGTTATGTGAGTTTTCTTGATATCAGGTAAATTATAGGTTAAAATTTAAAACAGGGTTATGTGAGTTTTCTTGATATCAGATACACTTATAGGTTAAAAATAAGAAGGGAGGATTCAGGTGAGTGACAATATTTTTCAATACATTGAGTATGAAACACCTCAAAGAAATCCACTTTAGACATCAAATAAAATGTTGCATTTATGTTAAAGCTTAGGGGTGATGTCTAGTCTGGCCTTTCTCCTAGAGATTCCTCATTTGTATTTAGCCCATATCTTGTCCAAGTGAAGCTATTATTTTGGGGAGGTATCAAGTACCTCTTGACCTCTGGGCAGGATGTTTGTATTCAGATTTATCCCAGAAGTGGTATTAGAAGATCAGTGCCTGTAGGAAGAATGAAGGTCACGCTAAAAGGTGACAAAAGCTCCTGGCCACTGATAGTCACAAGGTGCTTTTGTCACCTCTTTTAGGTTTTTCTTATCCCACTCCACACCTGTATAAACAGTTTTTATACAAATATTTCTTAATTGGTCCATTGGAGTGTGCCATCTATTTCCTATTAGGACTTTGAGTGACCCAGTAATTACAGAGGAATTAGTCCCCAGAAATATCTTTAAAATAGGTTCTGGGGTTCTGGGGTTGGTTAGCTACCATATTCGAGTCACTCAGACAGTTTCCTTTCTTCTTTTTTTTCTTCAAGAAATAGACACGGGTGATCCTTAGCATGCTGTGACATCACAATTAGTCAAATAATCACCGGTGGTGGCATGAGATGAAGTCCAGATGGAATGAGGTCGCTGGGACATCAAGTGGCTGTGGCACTTAGTCACCATGGCAACGGTGGTGAGAGGAAAGAATTGAAGATCTTCCTCAGAACATGAATGAAAACTCAGAATGCTCCTCTGAGTCCCTTGCCTCCAGTATCCACAGGGTAGACATGAATGTGAAAACTCAAGTCCAAGGACTTCACATACTACACAGCTGTTAAATTCAACTGAATGAAGCAAGCCAGTTGTCTCATTCCAAGATAGAAACACAGATGCGAGAATAATAGAACCACAAGACATTGGACATACAGGGGAAGGACAACAATTTTGGACTCCTAAACTCCAAGCATTCTCATCTCGTGTTTTGAAGGTAAGAAAGGGCTTAAGTACCTAAGAAATGGTACCTACTTACAGGTAAAAGGGTAGGTTATAAATCTGGACTCAGTGATTGCCTACAATTAATTGCTATTATGCATCAATGCATAACTTAGTTTGTATGTCAGAATCACTAAGGAAATTTGCAAAACATCAATATCTAGGGTCCATTGGCTGAGAGTGTCTCATTCTGTCATTGCTGGGATATTGCCTATCCTTGGCTTTTGAAGCTCTCCCAAGCGATTCTAATGTGTTTCTATGGTTAACAAACATTGCGAATGAAGGAGAAATTTGGAGGTTAAGAAAGATGGGAATACTGAAGCAGATTTCTTCTCAGCTTCCCCCTACCTCATACACTGAAACTGCCTGAAGACAATTCACATACTAAACACCTTTGAAAAATTTTAATAGTAAATGTCCTGTAAAGGCCAAATATGACTGATGGTAAGAGATGCCGTGGAATAAATGGTCTCCCTATTTCATTTAAAAAATGGTATGTGAAGGTTGCAGAGGCCAGAACAAGGGGATTAACCATAAAAACAAAGTGCTTAAAATCACATTAGTAAGGCAGGAGCTCAACTGCTAATCAGTGTTCTGACCTACATTAACCTGCTTCAGGAGCTTACTGACCCCTGAATCTCTCAAAACAAAATAAATGAGTAGACTACAGGGATGTGATTTAATATATGAAAGCATAAAAGTTCCAGATCTAATGTCAAAGCTCTAATTCAAGTCATCAACAATGGGAATTCAGACCTCTTTCTCAGGTCCAGTACTAAGTCAATACACATGCCCTGGGTTGTTTTACTGCAAGGGAAGCTGCTTCCTGCAAAGAAGGGATCTGCAACATGGCCATTGATGAATGCTTTGTGTATTCTCAAAGCCTTTTTATGGGATCCCCAGACATTTATTTACCTTAGCAGGATGAAGGTGCATGGATGGGAGAGAAATATACAGGGATTCTGGAGGATTATTAATTACAAGCTTTGAACTACAGCTCAATACTAGATACCCTAGTGCCACTTGGGCCCACTGTTTGGGAGTATTTATGGAATTCAAGCTATAGATGAAATCTTGATTTGAAGTCAGCTCAAAGTGAGTCTTGTGGTGTAAATGACATTCTATCCATTTTATGTTTATTATTTATGAGAAAGCAAATAAAATCTAAAACTGTGTCTCTTGATATTAGACAAAAGCACTAGTTTATCGCTGGGAAAATTGGAGTGGAACCACTGAATGCTAGAAATACTGTACAATATGGTTTCTCTGGCATTTTTAAAGCAAGTACAAAGTAGTATTACAACAGAAAAATGACAAATTATGCAGTATTTCACTAAATAAAATAATACAAATTACACAATATTTGTTGTATTGTGCAGTGTCATCTTCAAATTATTTATTATATTACCAGATATATGTTATGTAAAGTTGGAAGAAGAAAAACATATAAGGAAATAAGAAGAGAGAAAAAGAAAAAACTTTGAAAGAAGAAGATAAAACACATGAAGGATTAACTGTTCCTTTCAATAGACAGCAGAAATCCACAATACAGTTGTCCAAGTCATCCTGGCATTCTTGACATGCTCAAATAGGTTACAGGAAACCAAGTAAAACTTGGGAAATAACAATAGATAATTGCAAAAAAATTAAAACATAAATACCTATAGAGATTCTTAGACACAGTATCTTTAGTAAGTCAAAATACCCCTACTAGACACAAGGGAGAAAGCTAACACATTTAAGTGCCTGCCTGGCAAATGCTAAGACCTGTGTTCAATCACCAGTACTACTACACATCCTACAAGATTTGTCCTGGGTACATAGTGTGGACCACCAAAACTGGGCATGGTGGTAAACATCCAGTGTTGGGGAGGCTAAAACAGGAGGATCACTACGACTCTGAGCTGGATAGTAAGATGATGTACAAAATGCAGAAATAAATAAATACCCTTACTATATGAGTTGGTTTGCAAAACTAGTTCTTGAACCAACAGCAACACTATTATAATAAATTTGTTTGAAATGCAAGTTCTTGGACCTCACCCCACAAAAATAAAATCAGAACCTTTGTATATGGGGACAGAAATGTGTGTTTTAAAAGCTCTGAATGTGATTAATTTTTACTTTGCCATTAGAGAAATACTTAGATAAATTAGATGACTCTGTGCTCCAATTCCTAGCAGGAAAAGTACTGACAATTCAGGAATAGGAACTCGGCCAGACAATGCAGCCAGTGTTCCTACTGTCTTGTAAACTAGAGAGAACTTAATCATCTTTCATGTCATAAAAAATCACACTGATCTTGACATTGATGACCTCATGGTAATTGAGTCTATTATTTGGAGGTGGCAAGCACTGCACATCTTATAAAGACATAATGGTGTCAAGGGTGGAGAGATGAACCTTTTGAAAGTTCAAAAGCCTGAGCCTACCAGGCTGATAGGTTTATGAAGTATTAGCGATCTGGGACAAAATGGGATATTTTGTCTTAAAGAAGAAAGAAATTGCTGAAATGTGCATTGCTACTGTAAAAAGGAACAAAACTTCTTAGCATTTTAAAATTATGAAAATAAATTTTACCTCTTTTAGGCAGGATAATTTGACTCTTTCCATATCAACTCATACAAAACTTAGTGTATCTTGGATGTGAATAAAAATAGCTCTGCGGTAAGTCTATTCTGCAACATAAATGTACTACCACTTTTGATGAGCAAATACAGTTGTTTGAGAAGATAAAGTTTTATGGAACATCTTGAAAATTCCAAAAGGAATGCACTTAGGCACAGAATTCTACAATTTAAATATGAGGCCTCTTTTTTCTGAGACAAGTTCTCTCTATGCAGGTCAGGCTGGTCTTAAGCTCAGTTTTTAACACGGACTGGTCTCAAATTTGTAGTTATTCTCCTGCTTTGGCATTCAAAATGCTGAGATTACAGAGGTGCACTACCACACCCTGCATATGAGGCAATATTATAGTTTTCTTCCTACAATACCTCTGTTTCAAAATCATCATCTTACTTGTAACAAGATTCTTCTAAATATTGAATACTTACCTATGAGAAAATGAGAAATAAACTTCTTCTGGTCAAAACTGAGTATCTTCCATTCAATTCAAGATTATGAGGGAAGAGCCACGTCACACACTAAAGAAAATGGCAATAGACAAACACACAAAAAAATTTTTAAAAATAGTAGACATGAGCACAGAAAGGTGATGCATCCTGAAAGAGAAACATGAGACTGTCATCATTTGGCACTGTCATCATTCACTGGCAGGAAAGCCTGTCCAGGTTGTGTTTCAACAGAAGGAACCTGGACAGAACTTAGAATGCTCTGAATTTACAATTAACACCATGAGTATGGCAAGAAGGCAGCTAACGTCCCTGCAACAGGATCATAGAGCTGACAGCAGGTCTAGAGGTCTGTATAGGACTCCCCAAACTTGAGCTGAGTACTGAGTGACACCCATGTGAAAATCCAGGAAGGAATCAAGTGACAGATGTCAGCTGAAATGCATGTGAAAAATTTACAAATACAGTGTGTATTTTAGGTCACCAGCAATTCTGAGTAAAATCAAAATGATAAAAGTCAAGGCATGATAAAAATAGAATTGAATTTATAGTCAATGACAAAAATATCAGGTACACCAATTGAAACTAACTTGTAAGAGAAATTACTATTCTTCAATATAACACAAGTGTTAAGGAATAGCTCAAAAAGATATAGAATATATTAAAATACATGAAAATCTTACATATCAAAATTTGTAGAAATGATTGATGTAATGTGTAGAAAGAAATTTGTAGCACAAATTAGATAAGGAGCGTAGTCTGACATCAATGATCCCACCATTTTCATTAATAAAAAAATGGAAAAATATATTTAAACCTGTGATAAATAGCCAAAAAGAAAACATAAAGGCCAAAGTGGAAGTTGATAAATGAGAACAACGAAATGATATAGAAAATCCTCAGAAACTAAAAAACAGATCTTTGAAAACTTTAACAAAGTTAGCATTTTTCTAGATAGATTGGTCTTAAGAAAACCCAATCAAGAATAAAATAAGGGCCAGGCATAGTACTACAAGCTTTTAATCCTGGCACCGCTGAGGTTGAGGGAATAGGACCCCAACTCCAAAGACTGAATGAGGTGGAGAGTGGACTGGAGGCTGGACTATATGCCCAAACGCTGTAAAATTTTTTAAAAGGAAAGAGAATGCACCTAGGTTTGGTAGGCTGCCTCCAGACAATAAAAGGATAGGAAAGGGAACAACTAATAAGAGATGATAAGAGCACAACAAGCATCTCTTTGTCAATAAATTCAACAGTTAAGATGAAATGGGCAAATTCCTCAAAAGACGCAATATGAACATGGTCACTCAGTTGAAACATATAAACGGAATGGTCTTTTAAAGATATTGACTTTAGTTAAAAATGTGTATCTCTTGCCCCCTTAAAAAATGAAATGAAGATAAAACAATAGCAGTACCAAGAAAATCCACATGAATTCTAACAAAAATTTGAGGAAGAAGACACCAGGACTATACTCACTTTTCAATAAAATTGATAAAAAGCACACATTTAATCTCATGCTATGGGTTATTCTGACAATAAACCTGAAAGGAATAGTATAAGAAAGATTAACTTATTTCTCATAAGCAAAAATATAAAAATTATTTTAAAATATTACAGAAAATTGACCATGAGACATGAATAATATACTGAATGAAAACTAAGAAAAAGCATTGCCTTAATAATACAAAGTCAGTCAAAACACTTTGCTCTATTAATAGACTAAGAAGAATCATGATGATATCAATAGACTATTTTACATAAGTTTTAAATTACTTTATTTTATAAATTACAACTTATTCTTGGGAAAAACTACAAGTAATGCTATAAATATGGGTGCACATATGCCACTGTGGATGATATTTTGAATTTTTCTGGAAAAATACAGAGAAAGGAGAAAATCTGAATTGGATGGACATCAACTCGTAGGTTTTTGAGTAATCACCTCGCTAATTTCTTCAGTGGATGCACCAGTCTATAGTCCCACCAACAATAAAGAAGTGTCCCTTTTTTCCTACAGCCCTTGTTATTAGGTGATTTATTCATGATAGTCATTCTTTTTCGGGAAAGATGAATCTCAGTGTTGTTTTAATTTGCATTTCTCAAATGACTGTGCTGTGGAAAACTTTTTCACATATTTGTTTGACATTTGTATTCTTTTTAACAACTACTTTGAAAATAACATGCAACATAACAACCGTTGTTGAATTCATATCAAATTGTTTTTAAAATTGTGTATCATTTCTAATGTTTTTAAGGACTTTTTACTCTAAAAAATAAAGACTACATTACCCTGGAATTAGAAAGGATCATCAGCCTAATAAGAGGTAATAATAAAAATTTTGCAGCAAATATTTTCAAAAGTGAAAGACTGGATTTTTTCACCAAAATATGAAACATGGCTATTAAAGTACCTCTCATCTTTTTGATCTAGAGTTGTTCTGGAGGTTCTATCTGCTATAATAAATTAATAAAAGATCAGAAATAAAGAACTAAACAAGCATTAGTGGAATTCTTATCTATGTAGGAATTATGTTAAAGTATTGTTTTAAAGCTGCTAGAACTTTAAAAGTGAATTTATTAAGGTCTAGAAATACAATATCAACTTGTAAAATTTCTTGCAATTCTGTGTAGTAGTAATAATATTTAAAATTTAAAAATAATATTTACAATTATGTCACAAAAAGAGACAGTGAAAGATATAAAACAAAAGATTTAAAGCCCTCACACACTAGCAATTATGGAAAATGGATAAGGAAATATATACAAGATAAACAAAGATAGATAGACACACCATGCACACCTCAGTGATACTTCAAAGGTGACTCACTGTTCTTAAAACATAAATTTCACCAACTAAGCCTAACATTCCTGGCAGAATGTTTGAAAAAAATTAACAAGCTGTTTAAAATCACAAGGAGAAATGAAAATGACCAAAACTGGCCTAACCAACTTTAAGAAAGAAATATTGCCAGACGTGGTGGCGCATGCCTGTAATCCCAGCACTCGGGAGGCTGAGGCAGGAGGATTGTTGTGAGTTCGAGACCAGCCTGAGCTACAAAGTAAGCTCGAGGCCAGCCTGAACTGCATAGTGAGACCCTGTCTCAAAAA
>PVKA01014061.1:0-46627 GCA_004027165.1 Ctenomys sociabilis | reverse complement strand
ACAAGGAGGCCATCAACATTTGGTCAGTTGTTTGGAGACATTACAGAAGGCCCTTAAAGTAACATCTTTACCAGCAATGACTGATCGTTTGGAGTCAATAGCAAGACAGAATGGACTGGGCTCTCATCTCAGTGCCAGTGGCACTGAATGTTACATCACGTCAGATATGTTCTATGTGGAAGTACAGTTAGATCCTGCAGGACAGCTTTGTGATGTAAAAGTGGCTCACCATGGGGAGAATTTTGGCCTATATTATGTACTGATGAACATGTCCTGTTTCCATGTTAAACATAGTTGGGATTACGTTGGCTGCCTAAATTCTCAGGTGTTTTCAGATCATTTTCACTGTTCCAGTGTATGCTATGAATCTCTGCATCCTCCCCAAGTCATATGTTCAAGTCTTGACCTAAAAGATGGTGATGGTCCACTGTGTGGATCTTTGGAAGATAAGATCAAGAAGATGACACTGTCATAAATAGGGTCAGTACTCTTGGGACACAGCCCAAACAGAGCCCCTTGCCCCTTCCTCCATGTGACAACACAGTGTGAAGTTGGCAGTGTGTAGCTCTGGAAAGAACCCTCACCAGCCCCTGAACATGCTGGTACCCTGATCCTGGACTTCCAGCCTCCAGAATTGGGACAAACAAATTTCATTTGTTTACAAAAACCTATCTTAAGCAGCTGGAATAGTCTAAGACATGTAGTTTGCTGACTAGGAAAAACTCAGATAAAGAATTCATTCCAAGTTCATGAATTCCAATAGAAAATGAATGGAAACAAATCTCATAATATAAAAGTTGGAACAACTAACAGGCTGTGGAGTTCGCTTAGACAAGGGCACAGGGAGAGCTGTGCAAAGAGTGGCTTTAAGGAAGTATGTGTATTGTCTGTCTGTCTCTTTATCCATTTAGCCACCCATGAACAGATGTTTTGTTGTTTTCTGTTGATGTTCCAGACAAAAAGAACTAACCTGTTTTTCTCACTTCGTTGTAATCTTCTGTTACTATGAGATTTGTTATTGTAACAAAGAGATCATAACAATGATAAAATTATAAAGGTGTCCCTGTACTTATAAATTGGCAAGCTATCACTTAGAAAGTGTTAGTGTAATACGATTCATTTGTGAGACCATGCCTGGCACTTTCAGTTTTTCTTTCAACTAGCTGACCTCCAATGAACAGAGAGCACATTCCTTTCTTGGGAACCTCCTAAGCAACCTACTGTGGTGAATTGTACTCCAAAAGGCTCAATTCCAAGTATCAATCATCACAGCAAATCTAGGTGAGGCAGAACCATGCACCTCATCTGCGAAGTTGGAATTATGGAAGGACGATGAATGTTGACATTTCCAATTATGTTATTCCTTCCTGCAGAAGTTCAAGCCTGTATGGCACTTGCTCCCAGAGTACAGAACTTTCCTAGGTCTCCTTGAAAAGGGCTACACCTGCTCCAGTTCCTGAAATCATTATAAATACTTATCTTCGATGGAGTTTTGCCCCAAGCTAAAGAACTAGGTGGGAAATGACCCTATGGGAAAAGTCCTTTTTCTTTTTTGCCTTAAACATGATGAAAATTCATTCAACTTGAGGGTATCTGCCTCTCTATGTACAATCTACAAGCCAGGCCACAAAGTGCTTTGCAGAAAGGCAGGTCAGGATGCTGACTCTGGACAAATTACCAGCATATGTGGAGCTGCTCCTTTGTGTGCTCCTTTGCTCATATTCGCAATACTCCTCTAATGCTCTTGTCGCAAACTGCTGTTTAGAGCCCCTGAGACAGAGGCCATGCCAGAGACATTTACATTTATCTTGGTCTTTTCAGATTGTATGATCATCTTTCCTTTTTCTAATAATAGAGCAATTCAAGACCTTTCAAAGCATGCATTCAGGATGATGATGATGGGGATTTTTATGAAATGTTCATTGATCTATTAATTCACTGAACTTATGCTTTCAATTGCTTTTTTACCTAATTCACTATTCCATTCTATGAAACCATGTCTCAACTTTTTCATTTGTTCACCATTCTATACGTTTTTACATCTATATAGTACTTAGAATATTGCACATACTTCACTATTTTGTGCATTCTTAGAGATACAAAAATGAATTGAACACTAACGTAATGAAGGTGTTAAAGTACAATGGGCTAAAAAAGAAAGACTGCACGCACACACAGAAAGTAAAACACAACTACGGACTGTGTTACAGGACAGAGTGGTAAGAGATGGTATAAATCTTAGTAATGGGAAAAAGTGGCCCAGGCATGGGGTTTGGCATGACTTCCTAAGGAAATTCCAACAGGGACCAGAGCCAGAGAACAGGAAGGAATTAGTGAGGAGGTGAGAAGGGGATGCCTTTCAGACAGGAGCAATGCGGAGGAGCCCTGTGGGGAATCGAGGCTGGTAAATGCTCGGGACAGAAATGTCCAAGTGGCTGCAGTGAATGAAGGAAAGCTTCTCCTGGCACAGAACATGAATGCATAGTTGGGAAAATTCACAGAAGAACGAGGTTCAACAAGCCTTTCCCAATCGTGTCATCTACCTCCAACCTGAAGTTATGACCACAGTAGACAAAGTGTTTCAGAACCTTTGCTCAGTTAGAAAGTATGAGCTATAGATCAGTAAAAATGAGCACTGAGGTGACAGCACTACATGCTGCAAGCACCAAAAGAGGCTAATTTAGAAAGTGGTCTCTGTGTTGACTGCCTGACTTGTTTCTTGAACAGTACATCTGGCCCAGAGTTTCTTTGTATTTTATATTAGGTTGAACATTTATACCTAGAACAATGCTTTTGAGTGTAGTGATTTAAAGAGTTTTTATTTATTTATTTTTCTTTTCATTATAAATACTCACCTATTACACTAAGCTCTGCGCTGGAATAGATAACTCCATGTTTATTCTCAGCCACACACTGATACATGCCTGCATCTGAGAGATTCACTATTGTTATGTTGAGTGTTCCTTGCTCGATTTCAATTCTATCCTGTGGAAGGAAGATGAAACACAAAAACAATGACCTTCTACAACTGAGACCTTAAGGCAGTTTTGCCACACATTACATCATTTGCCATCACATTAATAGGAAAAAAAGCAGCTATCACATAACAATTTATGTGACATAATATACATATTTGTCAACTAAATTTGTGGCAGGTCATATGCTAAATGGAACAACCAGTACCTCAGTTGGTAAATGGAATTTAAATTGCAGGATTCTCTTGAGATCATTAATAGTAAAAGCCATTCAGATTAATGTCTCCTATAAATAGATGAACTTGAAACTTTAAATGTGCTTTTTAATCTAAGGGTTTGTGCTCACTGCAAAGGTAAAATGGAAAATAGAACCAACTTTATCATTTAGAGTTTAGGACACAGAAAGTATGAGTGGGCAACACTTTGAGAATCATAGGATTATAATTTTTGTAGATCAAGCAGTGTGAACTATTTAATATCAATTTTTACCCAAAAAGTATTTATTAGTGATCTTATGTTCTCTTATTCTACTGTTTTCTATGGTATGAGTTAAACTTAGGCCCATCTGCTTGTAGCCAATCTGAAGGGCATAATAACACTACATGGTATGAGACTGCTCTTATATGTCAACCCTACTACAAGCAACATGTTTTTTTTCAATTTCCATAAATATCAGAAAGAATCTCCTCATATCCAGGAAATTTTTCATTTTAAAAACAAAAAAGAAGCTCTGGCTTTCTGTTTGCTGCAGGGTTACCATTTAGCTTAGTGGACACTTTGATCAAATATAGGTATCCTTGGTCCCTCATGATATAAAAAAGGAGGACAATACCAGTTACCTGGGTACCCTAGCAATGGGGAGGAACAGAAACTTCAGAATTGAAAGAATCATGCACCAGCAGAAACCTAGTGATAGAGGAAGTGTTTGAGACGTGTTGGTCAGGAGAAATTGTCCTTGTTCTATGGTGGCCCAGAGCATGCAGAGGAGGGGGTAGAATCTGAGTGTGAAAAATTGGCTCTTAGTTTGTAGCCTGAGGAAAGTGTCAAGTCCTAGTTAATATTTGAAGTGTAATAGGAAAACACAATAAGGAAAATTAAACTGGGCACAATTATTCCTCTGTCCAAGGGCTTCTAAACTACCTGTGCTTCACTGAGACTGCTTTGTCAGACTCTTATTCTATTTAGATGGGCACTTCTGTGTCATAATCCTTCTTTTGTAGCATATTCTGGGTTGTATTTTCCTTTGCAACTTAGCATGATTACAGATTCCAGGTCACCTATGTAACTTAGGCATTGCAAAGCTATAAATGTTAACCAGAGAATATCAAAGATTTAGCATAGTTCAGCAGGACAGGGCTAGAGTCCTGGATTTATTTATACCTTTTATTGTTAACTGCATTCCCCTTTTCTACTATTTATGGCATCTAATTGTTCTTTGTTGTCAATGCTTAAGTTACAGCTATCACCAGTTTGCTTACCCGAGTTAATAGTGGTTCACCATTTTTCAGCCATCTGTATGTAGGCTTTGGTCTCCCATTTGCTTTACATTCCCAAAACACTTTTTCTTCCATTGCCACATGGATATCACTTATTTTTTGAATCCAATTAGGTTGAGCTATATCAGTTCCAAAAGAAAAGAAAAGGCATGTATTAGTGTATTTTCACTCTGTATCTGTGATATGGAATTACAGGTCAAAATAGGATTTTAATAAACTTTATTTTCCAGGTGTTATATGAATATCAAGGTGAGCTACATGTTCACCGGGGGAGACTGTATCCTCCTTTGAACATCATCTGTGGTCCAGATAGTTGGTCATTTTTAGTCCCTGGCAGAATGGAGAAAACATTCCTAATCCACAGAACAAAATTAACTGTGTGTCTCCTTAAGATGATATAATTCTTTTGTTTTCTTTTCTCAGTAGGACAGTTACCCCCATACCATCCCAGCACCTTTGGATGGGCTCATGAATTCCAAGCTACACACTGCTTTTCTGAATTTGGCTGCAGTAGGAAGAAACCTTGTGAAGAGTTTCATGCCAATTGTATGTGTGTCAAGATGGGGAAAGCAACTTCTGGGTTATACTTAGACCCTTACTCCAGATTCTTCTTGGTCCTTCTTAATGACTGTGGAAAACAGTAACCAGTGAACCAGCTTTAGACATAGAGGTAGAAACTGTAATGGGATCGAATTAGTGACTTAACTATCTTGGCCATAAATAACCTTGTTGAAATCAGTTCTAGACCTCTGTACTTATTTTTGCAGAGATTAGAAAAGAGAGAAATAAGTTTTGCATTTAGACCACTGTATTTGGTGGTCTCATTTGTTAGTAGAGCTTTTGCTGTCCCAGGTAACATGATTAGCTCACACATATTATACAGAACCTTTGTTATTTTTTCTCATTGAAGACAAATGACATCATTGCTTATTATTGACTGATTCCACATGTAAAGGATACGATAAACAACAATAAGACACTAGAAGCCCAGATCTTTGACTAAGTTCATATTTTCACAAAACCTTAAGAAATTTCTACCCAGACTTTGACAAATGGGTTAGGAGTACAAATTAACTTTGACATTGTCCCCAGCCATAGAGCACTTCCACAAACCATACTTGTTTGACTCTTCATGCTTTGACTGAAGAAAAAAGAGTTTTGTTCTTTGATTTCAATGGATGAAATAGTGTTAATACCATACCTCAGAAAGGTCTTCCTAAATATCAAATTTGGCATCAAGCACAATGCACATTGTTAACTATAATGGAAAATATAGTCAGTACACTTTTTGCCCAAAGTCATACGGAGGAACCATTGCTCTCATTTAGGAAAGGCACCTGTTTGTAAGACATTTTTATAGAGCAATGCTTACTGATGTAAACCTAACTATGAGAGTTGATAGCAGTATTTAATTAGAATATGCTGCTCAATATTCCAGTATTCCTTCACATTATCTTTTGGTAACCTTACTCTAGTATCTTCATTCAGTGAGACTTTAGATCATTCATAATTTAATTCAAAAAGAACTTGCTCTGTGAGGTCAAGCTGTGCAGCATACCTTCTCAATAATAAACAAAACTAAAAAAAAATCCATGAATCATTTAACCAGCAGAGGTCTCTAGGTCCTTGAAAAAATGAGGCTTTCTTCTATCTATGAGAAAATTTGTGTTTTTCAAAGAACAAAACACAATTTTACAAATCCTTTTTTGATGGGGATGATGCATGACTGCATAAGAGTGAAGGCCAAAAGGGTCAACTTCCAAAAAAAGTTATAACATCAACAAGCATTAACTTGAATCAAGGGTTATAACCTACATCCTTGAAAGAACTGCAACTTGGCTACTGTTCTACATTTTCCTGCTGCTAATGCATAGGCAGCTCAAAAGGTAATACTTTTCCAGGTCTCAACTGGGAGAATCCAGTGGGAAATACTGATAGGACTAATAGCACTTGTGTGCAGGTTGATATTCATGTTCAACCTGCTGAATATTTACTTCCTACCAAGCCTATGGAAACAAAGCAAACAAGAAAAGTCATAGAAATCTGTGTAGCATATTAACAACAAGGTCAAACTTTTGAAAGATAGTAAGGAACAAAAGAATAAGGGAAATGTAGATTATGAAGCAATATCAAGTTGAAGTTCAAAAAGGAAACATCAAAATGGATGCAGAGGCAGAGATTTCAATGTCACAGATATTTCTGAAACACTTGGGCTTTTTCTGGTGATTTCTTTTAAAAAGTGCAGAAAGCTAGAAGCAAAACCTTGCCATGTCAGAAGGATTTGTGGCAGGAAAGAGAGGACTTTGAGAAAAATTGGGAAAGACTGGGAACTTCTAGTTAGACAATTGTGAGAACACATTCTGTGTCTTCCAAGAGGGCTGTGGAGGTCAAGGTACTCCACAGGAATGCACAGTAATTGTTTGTGCTGGCCAAGGTGAATTTAGTATCTGAGTTAGTGTTTGTGAACCATTATCATGCACTTTTTTTTGTTTTTAAGGTAAAATCAATGCTTAAGAGCTAAATCTGACATAATCTAAATATATTCTTTTCAGAAGAGTAGCTGGACTCATGCTAGTGGACCTCGGGAATGGGATATCATGTGAGATAAAGAAAAATAATACAGTAGAGTTTATTTTTGTGTGTCATCTGCAGATCTACAGTGCAAAACTTAGATGGTTGAATCATATCTAAGTTGGTGAGGTTTTTGTATTGGAGTGATGCCTACAGAAATGATAATTATTGCTTAATACTAAATGTCAATAATAGTTTAAATATAAGCTAACTATATGTTTAAATATAAGCTAAAAAAATAAGGCCAAAATGTTAGATTCAATAGTAGTATTCCAGAAATATTAAACATGTTTTCAGGCTGGCCAAATAGCTCAGCAGGTTAAAAACCTGCAAGCAGGCTCAGGAGCCTGGGGTTCAATCCCAGGACCTGCTGTGCTAGCCCAGTCCTCGGATCATGCTGGGACAGCAATTGAGACTGGGCATGGTGGCATGCTCCTGTAATCCCAGCTCTTGGGAGGCTGCAAACACATGGATCACTATGAGCCCAATCAGTAGTTCGACCTGAATACACTTCCCTAAAATAGAAAATGAAATTTTATGTAGATCCCTCATATACTAAAATAAACCATTGTCTTATTACAATATAAATATCTCTTTTGGCATTTTGCACTCTTTCAAAGGTCTAAAAGACATCCTAAATCTTGCCATAAGATAGAAATTCAGATATAAGGTTAAGGTGAACCCACTAGAATCACAACAACTTTTCTACACAAACCTTAGAGGTGAGGAAGACTTAGAGTGAAGTATTTCCAACCTTAAAAGATAATACTTCAAATCTCAACTGTATATCTTGAAAAAATTCCCTTAAAAATTGGTGGAGAAATAAAATTATATACATGAAAGGAAGCACCTCAAGAAAAGCAGGAATACTAAATGAGCTACAAAACATTCTCAAGGATATCCTAGAAGGAGCCAACAATGTCAACAAAACAAAAAATAAAATAAATACACTTGCTAGGGTAAGCAGCTAAGTGAAAGAGGAAAAAAATGAAGTGAGCAACAGGAAAATAACACAGTGACAGAATAAGCCAATGTTGCTCAGTAATAAGTCTTAATTTGACTAGCTACAGTTCCCCAGGGATCAAGAGAGAAAATCTGACAATATGCAGCATACAAAAAACACATAATTAAAAAATATATAGATTTAAACTCCAATGATAGAAAATAATATTATATGCAGCAGGAAACCAGGAAAAAGCAGGAGTAGCTATACTAATTTCATATGCAGTGCATTTTAAGCTAAGAAAGAGCAAAAGAGATAACAAGGGTCACTATGTATTTGTTAAAGGAACATTTCAATATGAAGGGTTAAAGTTATAAAACATATATATCAAATACAGGTACATCCAACTTCAAATGCAGACACTAATGGACATAAAAATCCAATAATCATGAATACAATAGAAGAAGGAGATATCAATGATCTATTGTCACAGACAGATCAACTAGACAAAATATTCAACAAAGATATCAGAGTTGAACCAAAGCTTTGAATACACATGCACTTAATAGATATTTTAGAGTGTTCTATCCAACAATACAATACCAATTCTTAGAAGAACTTTCTCCAAAATAGACTACATACTTGCCAATAATTCACATTTAAGAATGCAAAAGAGGGACCAGGGAGATGGTTTAGTGGAATAAGCACTTCCCTGGCAAGTGCAAGGGCCTGAGTTCAATCCCCAGTTCTGCCAAAAAGACAAAACAACACAAAAGAAATCAAATTCTACTATGCATATTATCAGATCATAGTCCAAACAAATTAGAGCTAGATGACAAAAGGAATGACATAAATTATGCACATACAAGGAAATTAAACAGTACTCTCTTGAGTGATCATTGGTTCACATAAAATTAAAGAAGAAATTAGGTAGTTTCTACCATCACACAATAATGCCACTGTGATACATTGGAACTTAGCAGATGTAAAGAAAACATTCCTAAGAGGCAAGTTCATAGCAGTGAATTTCCAAAGTAGAAAAAAAAAGAATTTGGTCAAATAAATGACCTAAAGATATATCTCAAGGTTCTAGAAAAATGAGAACAATCCAAATCCAAAACTAATACAAGGGAATAAATTTTAAAGATCAGGGGAGAAATGAATGAAATTGAGACTAGAAGAATAATATGATGAATCAATGAATTCGGGGTTTGAGTCTTTGAGAGACTAAAGGAAACAGACAAACCCTTAGCTAATCTTATCAAAATAAGGAAAGAAAAGAACAAAATCCATGCAAATAAATATGAAAATTTTGAACTCTCAGCAGATTCTTCTCAAATGCAGAAGATTATCAGTAATTATCTTGAGAACCTGTTATCTTAATAAAATAAAATTTCAGAGAAAAGGGATAAATTCTTAGACATAAACTACCAAACCTGAACCAAAAGGATAAAGAAATCCCAAGTAAGCTAATATCCCTCAGTAAAATTGAAGGAGTAACAAAAAAAAAAAAAAAAAAAAAAAAAAAAAAAAAAAAAAAAAAAAAAAAAAAAAAAAAAAAAAAAAAAAAAAACTAAGCAAAGCCCAGGCCTGCACATGTTCACTGCCAAATTCCGTAAGAACTTTAGAGAACATCTAAATAGTGTGTCTCAAACTATTTAACAAACGTGAAAAGGAAGCAGCACTCTGAATATCATTCCTGGAAACAAGCACTACCCTCATTCTAAAGCATAAGAAGGACCCCACCAAAAAAGAGAACTATAGGCCAATCTCTTTAATGAACACAGATGCAAAAATCCTTACTAAGATACTGAGAAACAAAATGCAGCAAATCCTGAAAAATATCATACATTGTGACCAAGTAGGATTCATTCTAGTGATGCAGGGATGCTTCAGTACAAACAAATTAAATGTAACAGACCATATCAAAAGAGCCAAAGATAAAAACCACATGGTCTTCTCAATAGACCCCAAAAAATCATTTGTCAAAATCCAACATCCAATCATGATAAAAATACTGGAAAAATAGGAAGAAACACCTTTCTCCACCTGATAGAAGACATTTATTAAACAACAATGAAGGCAATGACAACATCAACATTCACAACCATATTAAGTGGAGAGATGCTGAAAGGTTTCCCTGTAAAATTAAAACCAAGAGAAGGATGTCTTCTCTCACTACTCTGAAAAAAGAAGATTGAAAAAGATATTAGAAAATGGAAAGATATCCCCAAATAGAGTGAAGATGGAAATATTCCCAAAGCTTTTATATGGATTTACACAAGTCAAATAAAAATACTAACATTGTTCCTTATAGAACTGGAAAAAATAATTGTAAAATTCATGGGGAATCGGAAGAGAGACAGAATAGCGAAAGCAATTCTGAGTAATAAGTTAAGGTCGGTGGTGTCAAAATCCAAGATTTCAAGTTACGCTACAAAACTACAAAACAGCCTGGTACTAGCAGGAAAGTAGACTCATGGATCAACTGAAGAGAACAGAAAATTTAAAAAAACAGAAAAACAAAAACAAAACCCTCCAGGCACTCTATGTTATTTTTGGTGAATGAGTGAAATCCCTCTGCTGGAGGAAAGATGCCCTCGTTAGCAAGTAGTGCTTGGAATACTGGCTTTCCACATGCCAAAGGTTGACTCTAGATCCATATATTTCACGATATGCTAAATGGAAATCAAAATGGATCAAAGATCTAAATATTAGAATAGAAATACTTAATGTCAGTAGTGAAAATAGGTAAAACTTTTGAAGACATAGTTCATAATTAGTTTTTCTCATTGCTGAGACAAAACAGCCAACGCCTAAAGTTAAAGGAGGAAAAGTGTGCTTCAGCTTAGGGTGTGTAGAGATTTCAGTCCATAATAAAGTGGCTAAGGCAGGGTGGCTGGCAAGGGGGCCTCAAAGAGGAAAAACAGCTCCTGGCCAGGTAGAAGACAGCAAAAGCAAAAAGTACTGACAATCAGGGACAAGCTTCTTTGCATTCCTTTTATCTTTTTTTTTTTTTTTTTTTTTTTTGCAGAACCAGGGATGGAAATCAGGCCCTTGTGCTTGCTAGGTAAGTGCTTATTCCACTGAGCCATCTCCCTGGCCCCACCATTCCTTTTATTTGCCCAGGCCACTTGCCCTGAGGGCTATTAGCTCTCATACCCATAATCCTAGCTTTGCACTGGGAATCAACATCAGCATCCTGTCTTCCTCAATCCTAGCAGCACAAACCCTAGATCCAGCCACCTCCAGAAAGCCCCTCCTAAGACCACATGAGGTTTTCAGGGAACATCTAGATACAAGCCATAACAGCATAGTGTAGGCAAAGAATTTCTGAACAAATTCCTGATTGCAAATAAATAATATTAAGAATCAACAGATAATAGGATCACATCAAATTAAAAAGTTTCTTACAGCAAAGGAAACTACTAACAGAGTGAAGACATACCTATAGAATGGGAAAATATTTTTTTCAACTACTCCTTAAATACAAGACTACTATCTAGAATATATAAAGAATTAAAAAATTAGAACCCTCAATTTAAGAACTTAATTATAAAATGAGCATATAAACTGTACAGATACTTCTTAGATGAAAGAATACAAGTGGCTAATAAATACATAAAATGATCAACATCATCACTCAAGCAAATTAAAACAACACTGAGATTCCATCTCATTCCAGACAGAATGGGTTTCATCAACAGATCAGCCTGTAACAACGCTGGTAAGGCTATGAGGAGAAAGGAATCATTTTCCATTATTGATGGAATTAGAACTGACACAACTTCTGTACAAATCAGTATGAAGATTCCACATAAAGGAGCCTGAGAGGTGGTTCAGTAGAATAAGTGCTTCCCTGGCAAGCACAAGGGCCTGAGTTCAATCCCCAGGTCAGCCAAAAAAAAAAAATTCCTCATAAAACCAAAACTAGACATTTAATTTGTCCTAGCTATTCCCTTTCTTGGTATTTTTACAAAATGCTTAAGCATAATACCACCATGTTGTCTACATACTAATGTTTATAGTAGCACAATTTATAATAGACAAGTCTTGGACACAGCATATATGTCCATCAAGAGATGAATGATTAAAAAGGTAGCATTTAAAAAAATAAATAAAAATAAAAGGTAGCATTTTGCCATAAAAAAGTATAAACTTGAGTCATTTGTAGGAAAAATGATGTATGCTGAGACCATACATTAAATGAAGAAATTGAGACACACAGTTAAATGTTAATGGTTTATCTTATAAGAAAAGCTCAGTACAAAGTAAAAGACAGAAAACAGGAAAAAAGTAATGTACCCCAGGGCAAGGTATCTAAAAAGTATACCTTGACCTCATACTATTGTCTTACATGTTTCATATTTTGTTGGGCCTGTTTGTCTGGTTTTCAATCCATATGTATGATATGCAACTTTATAAAGTTTTATAAGATAAATAAATGAATCTGATGCTGGAACAATATAGGGAGGATAGAGGAAGGGGCATAAGAAGGGAACTGAAATGTTATGCACATATACCAGTTCCCTATAGTGAAGGTAAGCATTATGTACTGCAAACGCATAGTAATGAAAGTTAAAAAAACAAAAAGATAAAACAGTTGTGCTGGGATGTGACCCTGTGACATTGCTAGTCTCTTAGGCAAATGAATCATTTTTCTGTTCAGTGAGCACCAGGAATCACCTTCACCAATGTTTATGTATAAGCATCTTATCAAATAATAATTTACATTATAATCAGATATAAATGAATCTCAGTGGTTCAAACAATTCTCAAAGATAATTGGCTCTCCAATTTTCTCAAATTACAAATTTTTAGCAGTAAAACAAACCAGCATAGGCCTTAAATCTTAGAGTCTTAAAAATCTAAGGAAAAGGACATGATAACAAAACTCTTTCAATTGCTACAGCAAAGATGACCTGCGGACACTTGCAGTTCTGACTGCTGACACAATGTTAGACAAGATGAATCATTTTCATGTAATTCAGAAGTCTGGCTAACATTGTTTAAGACTTTTACAGGTAGTGGGCTCTAAGAGCCTGAAGACCATTGCTTGAGTTCAGCTTTCCATCTCACTATAAATATCTTTATCAGTAACCTTGTTTTCTTGAACTGCTCATAGAATCATAAAGAAAATTTCAATGTAGCTCAAATCCAATGCTCAATATTGGCGTTAAAACTCTTCACTGCACAATTGTATTTCAGAGAATCTTCCAGTTTAGAGTTACAGATTACACTTCAGTTTTTGATTTCTAATTTGCAGACAGCAGTGGAAGAAAGGAATAGCTTTACCAGAAATACTTAATTTGCATTCTAGGTGTCAGATCCAACTTAAGCCTTTATTTATCTGTAATAATCTCTACTTCTTTGACTAAGTTTTTACTCACTGCCCATGCCCCAAACATTATCTTCTTATCTTCTCAACTTTCAGACTTAATTCTATGAGTTTCTGAAGATACCCATTTCGGCTAGAGCAACCTAGCTTTGTTCTAATTGTTGAGCACTTCTTGAAAAACAAATGTTTTGCAAGGAAACATATGCATAAGTGTATGCAAACATTATTCTGATACCATGTTTTATAAGAACTTTGTATGGGGAGCCCTAGAGTCCAAATCTCCTTTGATTTGATTGTGGTGGATCAATTTGTAGCACTAGGCTTAACTGGACCAGCATGGTGCTGGGGCTGGAGGGCCACCTGAGGATTGTTGCCAACAGCATAACTAGAGAACTGGACTACAAGATACTGGGCTGTTGGTTCTCCTAGAAAAGCTTGTTGGGATTGCTTTCCTGGTAAGAACTCAGCTGTTCTCATTGCTGAAAGACCCAGGATGCTCACTGTCACTGAGGATGGCTTTGATTCATTTGAGGCAGGCTCTGGATCTCACTTTGAGCATTGCTTCCTAGCTCCAGTGCAGATCCCTCAGCCTGCTGGCACAGAATCTTCATCCCACTGCTGCAGACTTTCTAGCTTCTACCACTGACCTTTGGGCCCTCCTGGTGCAGATTCTTGACATAGATTTGCATGACACATTGTCATGGGCTCTAGGCCCTCATCTGGAGTCATGGAGTACAGTGAGCCCATCTCAGACCTTTTCAACATCTGGGAAGTTTATATGTATAATCCTATGGAAAAAATCATTGGAATTTTAGTGAGTTAATTCCCATCTACCACTTTCAGTGCAACCCATGGTGAGAATCAAGACACTAAAGCATATTTATAGTTGTGATGAGCCAAGGGGCTCCTAAGACCAATTAGGATAATGGCTAATGGAAACAAAGGTCTCAGCTCAGGTCTAAAAGGAGGTCTTAACTATTTTGAAGAAAGGGAGTGGCTAGCGGATGAGTGATTGTGAGAATGGTGAGAAGTACTTGAGTGCTGTGAGCTGGGCCAAGTGTTCTGAAATCACCTCTGCAATATGCAGAGAGAAGGACTTGCAGAAGGAGTTATCTGCATAACCCACTTTGAGGCAGTATCTCACATTTTAGGGTCAGTGCTTCAGCTTTGATGTGTAATTTCTTATGTCCTGAGAAGTCATAGCCTCTTATCACAAGGCTCAATCTCAGCCTATAGTATGGAGCCTGGCTCTCTCTCCTCCTCAGCTCACACATGGTTTTTGGGAGCCACAGGGTGGGTAACACTGACCTGCTGCCTCACTTCAAAGACCACACATCTGCACCTGGACTGATTTGCATTACTTAAAGGCAACTAAAGGGCTGAGGAAGAGTACTAGCCAGATCTATACATGGCAATACATGAAAATGGGACCAGGTTTACCGAAAGTATATATACTTGATTTTCCTTCAAGGAAAGTCATCTAGGTGGTCCTCGACCACAGAGGACATTGTTGTGGGTTCTAGGGCTTCCACTAGACTTGTGAAGGAAATTGGCATGGAATCCAGGATCTCAGCTGGATTCTTTCTATCTCTATTTTGTGGGTAGGTCTCCTGTCTTCTCCTGCATTTGATTCTTTGGATGGACATAATACATTAATCCTATAAATTATATGTCAAGTACTAAATCCTCCCTTATAAACTCTGACTGCAATACCATGGAAGGTTGAATTTGATGATGTCAAAAAGACATCTTCAACTGTAACATGTAAAGCCTTTAGCATTTAGATTGCCTCCTAAACAGGGATTCTGATTGTTCTTTTATTATTTTTTCATATATACATTCTTACTTATGGTCTCCATCTCTGTGGGATCTACAATTGACCTTTGCTTCTGGCAACTGTAAGCTGAGGAAGTGCTATCCAGTCAATTCACTTTCTAGACAACCTGGCAGAACAACACTGTAGAGATGTACTAGAAGGTAATGCAGGGGCCAGGGAGATTGCTCAGGGGAATAAGCACTTCCCTGGTAAGCATGAGGACCTGAGTTCAATCCCCAGTACTGCCAAAAAAAAAAAGAAGGTAATGCAAAGTGGGTAATTGGCTCTTAATATATATTCATCAGCAGATACTACAAATGTTATTAAAAGTAATCTGCATATGGGATAATGAGTAAAGTTCGTGAGTATTCTTTAATGCCACAAATGTTACACAAATCAAGAGAACATTACCATTATTTCCTTTATTGAGGTTAATATTAAAAGATCTCTTTCATCTGTTCCTGCCAAGTTTTCTTTGTATCTGTGGCTGGGGAATCTATAGGTTCCGTAAAATTGTAATCGTTTCTTGTCCTCAACTTCCCTAAGCTAATACCTCATTCCAAGTTTCCATATTAATTTGTCTGTTGGAAATAGTTTCCTACCCTATGTCACCTAGTAAGTTTTTTACTCTGCAGTAAAGCAAACATACTCTGCAGTATGAGTCATTCATGTTCTCAAAATCACCATCCTCGAGCGTGTGCCACTCATCTGGCACCAACTGCCATGCATTACCCTGTGTATTATTTCTCTGTGTTTTACTTTACTTGTGTATTATTAATCAGTTTCTATAAAAATGTATAGTTTTTCTCTTCTTCCCAGAGGCATTGTATTCAATTTGGTATTTTATAAGTGAGCTACAGAATTAAAAAGCTAAATCAGCAACATGCTCATGTTTTGAAAGTTCTTAGGACTGATCCACTAAACCATAAGCCAGACTATGGTGCTAGCCTAACATCTATTAACTTCTTTACATTTGTATTTTATTCAACTTAGCCTCTACCTAGTTCGTCGCTGAATAGTCTCCATTTGAATTAAATTTATTCACTTCTCCTTCCCCTCTCTACTGTAGGCCTGAAACACAACTAAATATCGACACTTATGGAATATTTTACCAGTGTCAGATATAGATAGCTTTTCTATACCTCATGGCAATGTGCAAGCCAAGTATATTTACCCTATTTTATATAGAAGGTTCAGAAATATTAAGCTCCAAATTCAAACGGGCTTATTTGAGCCTGGCACATAAGGCTACCCAGCCCCAATGTCTATTCTATACCCAAAGTTTCTCAGAATATGTCTAATTTGTCACAGATGGCCGTGAGGCTATTTCTTTGGACCTAAGGTTGTCCAAGTAGAGCATTAGGACCACTGTACATTCAAATGCACTCACAAGGAGTCCGTAAATCCTTTCTTTCTAGCCACATATCTGTGTGAAAGTACATCCCTTTTGTATATTACAACCAAAGATCAAATCTAACATCATATGAAATTATAGTTGTCTTCTATTAACAGACATTTAAAAGATTTCCAAAAAATATAAATGACACCCATATCAACTTTTTGTTTATAGACATATAATTAGTTTCTCTTAAAAATATGTAAAGTATAACATGGACAGGTTGTATTTTTGTCATTTTAGATGAAGCAAGCATTAAGTTAAATCCTCAGATGTAATTAACAATATGGTGGACATTGGTAGATATGACCCAGGAAAACAAAAGTTCTTTGAGGCTTTCAGTAACTTTGAAGGTTAGAAAGTATGCCAGAAACAAAGAGTTTGAAAGCAGAACTGTCCAATAAATGGATTTACTTATGCAAAACTTGATACAAGTACATTTAAGTAATGTTCCTTAATGGGTAAAACATATAACGGCTACATCTTGCTTTCTGTGACAATACAGAGAGATTCAAAAGACATTTCAATATATTGGCCTTGAGATGCTTCTTTCTTCTGTGCTGTAAGATTTCTATTTCCTTATCTACTGTGTTCCTTTTTTTGGTCACTTCATTCTTTAACCTACTTCACAGGGCTATGCCGAGCAATCACACATAATGACACATCTGTGAGGAGTCAGTATCCTATGCCACAAAATGCTTTGCAGTCACTTACTGGTAACCCCAGAGAGACTCACACACCATTTTCAGTGCCATCAAGTCCACAGCTTAGCCTTTAAAGCAGAAGAATTCTAGAACACAGGTCTATACATATATCTTACATGTAACTGGAGAAAAGAAAAGAAGAACTCTTTGGATTCCAGAATTCAAGTGACCAATTTAGAGAACCAAAAGTGAAAAAGCAACAGATAGTTTGATGTATGGTGCTCTTGTAGAAAATATCAGAAAGAGTATCTCATGATTGACGCAATTTATTAAAATTTTATATGAGTAGATAAAGTAACACATGTAGCAGAGTCAAAGGAGTGAGGCTAGCTGGATGTTGGGGTACATCCCTATATTCCCAGCACTTCGGTGGTTGAGGCAGGAAGATCTCTGCAAATTTCAGGCAACCTAAGCTTCATAGTGAACTCAGCACTGCAAAGCAAGATGCTTTCCTAACCACCATCAAAAGAAAATTAGTTCTAGTACGACCTTGAATAAGTTATTTTATGACTCAGGCTACACTTTCTCCATGCAATTGGAGTCAATAATTTTTGCAGGCTCAAGCATTACTGAATTCTGTTAAAAATAATGTTATCCACTACCTAAACATAATATGCTTAATTTCCTAAAATGAAGATGGTTTTAATCTCATAACACTTCATTATATATGAAGGTACTGCACAAAGGTATTTAATGTCAGCTTTATCTATTCCATAGTTCATTCTTCTAAAGGATGACTATGATACTGTTTATGCAAAAAGACATGACTACGGAGACACAATTAAGTAGAAAGATGAGCACTTTAGCAAGTGAAGTAGGTCCATTTTATAGTTTTGTTTTGTTTTTTTTTTTGTTTGCTTAAAAGATAATTGCCTTAAAACTCTCATTCCGCTTTGTCTGTGCAGACTGGCTGCAATGCCTGGTGTGACTGCAAGCTGTATACTTTTTGCAGCAGAAGGAGCACTTTCTTTCACATGTAATGTAATCTTCAGTTTTCACTGCACCATTTCAAAGTGGTCTAGCAGAGAAATGGTTCTCAGAAGGCATCCCTAGCCAAGAAGCATCAGCATTGCCTGAAAAATGAGTTGAAATGTAAATTCTTGTGTAGTGCTGCAGACCTACCAAATCTAAATTACTGCATGCAGGGCCTGATATGTTGCATTTCCGTTATTCTGATACACACTGATAATTTCTGACATCTAGCATATCATTTGGAATCGAGCTTTGTTTCTCACCTTATGAACTTAAATCATTTAATTCTTTGTGAATCACTTTTTTCTTTTTAATTTTTAAAGTAGGTGGTGTAAGAAAGAAAATGAGAAAGTTGTATTGGCTCTGATTATGAAATGCATAAGAAGTATATTTCTTTTCCTGCATTAGGTCCCAGGCACCACTTCTTACCTAGATATAAGCAATGGCTTTCTGACCAGATGTCCTGCTTTTGGCCTTGGTCCTCAGAAACGCACTCACCACAAAGCAACCAGAGTGGACTTTTAAGATCATGATTCAGAGTGAGTCACTGCCATGTTCACAGCTGTCCAATGGTTTCCCATGCACCCAGAATAAAACCTAAACTCTATTTGGGGTACAAGGCACTGCACATTCTGTCACTTTCTTAAGTTTGAAACTTTTTGCCTTGCTCACTATGATAGAACTATACAGTACTGAGTTCCTTCTTGCATCACAAACATGTTAATTACCTTCATGCCTCAGGGCCTTTGCTCTTCTTACCTTCATCCTGGAGGGTATTTCCCCAGGAAAGACCACTTCATTTTTACCATGAAAGAAAACAATCTCACAATAGGTTTCCTTGACTACCTTAGCTTATCTATTTATTTTTTCTATATTTTAGGGAAGGGTCTACTGGGTGCTTAGGGCCTCACTGCTAGATTATACTTGTGGTGGTTTTCCTTTTTATAGCCTCCCAAGTGCTGAGATTATAGGTGTGGGCCACCATGCCCAGTTTTATTCACTGTCTCAGTGTGCCCTGGGTGTGGGTCCAACATGGCAGGCCCTGGGATAGAACCCCTGGATCCTACACCTGCTTGCAGGTGCTTTAAAGAACTGAGCTATTTGACCATCCCTTATCTTAGCTTATTTAAATCTTTCATTTGCTTCTCATTATTTTCTATCATATTAAACTAATTATTTTCTTTAAGAATCATGCCAAAAGATGAGATTTTCTAGTTCATTTATTTTTCAGTAGTACATTGTTGGACAACTTTTATTAAAATATCAGGTGCTTGAGTGTAAGGATTTGTCTTGAAGTCCTAGTACAACCTTATAGTGACTGCTTCAGGGTAAGCAATGAAGACTTGAATAAATAAATTTATTAAAGTCATTTTGTAAAATTTCTGCTTTTAGTAGCAAGATTCCTAACATTTTTCCTCTGAAAATAGATCTACTATTAGGAAGCTTTTCATGTTGAAATGCAATTAAAAACAGATTAAAACTAGGTTACAGGGGCCAAGTATAGGTCATGGCACCCCCATACCCCAAAAACATAAAAACCAAAGAAAAGAGATTGGGTATGTCCAAAGTGGGCTGTCTAAAGTCATCTCTGGTCTTCATGTCCACCTTGCACAAGGAATGCATGTTAACCTATAGACAAGCACAGTAGGAGCGCATTGACCACGCATCAGGGGCAGGGGCTCCTGTTGTACTAACACAGGAAAAACAAGAATAATGAGCTTGTTCTAGTAAGCCTTTGCCTGCATACTAACTGATTTTTGTGCACAAGCAGGGGAAAAAATGTCATTTTTGTCAACAGGCTAGTACATAAGTCACCACGCTTGAGGGTGCCACAGTAGAGTTAGTAAATGATATGCAACAACAACAAAATAAGTAGGCTCAAAAGAGCAAACCTATGGATTCTAATCCATGAGCTGGAGCACTTTAATGTTGTAAGAAATTATCTTGTCAACAAAGACAGGATGTTCATGGCTAAGTGAGTAGGGCCATTTTCTCCCTGTGGGGAAATCTGCTCAGTGATTTTAATTATAATACTTTATTTTACTCAGGGATTTAGGCAGTTGGTTATTTGAAATACAGCACTGGGAAAACCCAGATGCAAAAATGAAAATATGGGTGGGGGGAGTTCAGAGTAAAGCACTTATGTATAATTAAGCTCTCCTGTGACAGTGAAAGCAATTAGATAATTTCTATGTCACTGCTAGTTGAGGAAGAATAAAAGAAAAACCAGAGATGCAAAGCCAAATGTTATGACAGTCAACACTCTACAAACTTTTCTTAAACCAAGGATGGCAGGCAAGGGAGATAAAACTGAAATATTTTCAGAAAGTAGGCAAGTTTTGTGCTACTCCTTTCCCAGCAAGTGTATGGTAGCAGGTATCTGCATCTAAAAGGAAGACATTAGTCACAAGTAACTTTCATCACTATGGTGGGCTTCTACAGACAAAGTATCTTTACACAGGGATGGAAGTGACTCTGCATCAAAATAAATGTAATTTATTATATTTCCAGAGCAAGGAACTTCTAATCACTAGAGAATACTTATTCCAACGCTGGTTACAGTGCATTTTTATCCCCCTTTTTTCTTCATAGTGAAAGCAGATATTTAACTTTACCAGAAAACCATGAATGTGAAAATGACTTCATTCAATTAGTTGAGCGACTCAAATAACAATTAGGTACAATCACCAAGGAATTGAAAAGTCTGTTCAACTAAGAAGAAAGAGGAAGTTCAGATTGTTTGTTGCCCACCTGACATAAGAAAAGGATTGCATTAGTGAGAGAAATGAACCCTGCCTAGCGAGTTAAAAATACAGTCATTGCACCTCACTGAATAAATTTGTAACTTTCATTCTTATGTTTTTCCAGTCAGTTAATTGTGGTATCTTTTTGCTTTTAAATGAATCAAAAGTGATATCAAGTACCATAATTTAAGGAAGGGCAAAGAGTAAATTCCAAGTTTATCCTTCGGTATGCATAGAAAGAAGAATGACTGAGGTACAAGTTTATTCAAACAAGTGTTGCTGGGCTCATTGTGTGAATAATCTCCTGGAGCTTGGTGCACTTTCCCACACCACATGAGCTGCACCAAAGGAAAGTGGCTGCAAAATACTGGAGTTCAGGTATGAGAAGGTCACTGAATGCTGGCTCATGCCGCAATCTCCCCCTGGTTTACAATCAAGCTCTAAAACCTCTTGGATGATTATTGAACTGGATCTTTTGGTTACATCTTAAGAGCAAAATGCTTTGGAAGATGAATTAGCAAAGTATGTAGATATCTGTGGTATCAGTTATTGTAAGAATTAAGCTTTTGCTACAATTTGTCTTTACAGGACCTTTCTCTCATCGATTTATATTCAACGGTGTTTATTAAAACCATTCTTAAATAACTATCAAATAATTACTCTTAAATAATCATCAATCTATAATATTTGTTTTCTATACCCTAGAGATGAGATTCAGGCACATTCTAATTAGACAGAACTCCATTTTCTTTCAAAATGCTTATCCAAAAATAAATCTTATCCTGAACTCTCAATCAATATCCTAAAAGATTTTCCGAAGTAGGCTCAATTTTGACCCTTTGCTAGAGGTTTTATATTTATATTATGTTTGGAGCAATGCTGGTGTTTTATCAGAATAGAAGCAGCTATGCATTAAGTCTTTGGGGTGAGAGGGGTTTGTCATGGTCTGCTTTGTGAAGAAGTAAATTTGGACAGTGTGTGCATTTTGAAGTGTTCATGGTACCACACTAAACTGCTAGCAAACAGGAGCAATTACAAAGGATTAACATATGCCTCAAACCCAAATTTGAATGAAGCATAAAGCATTTTTTAAAAAGAAAGAAATGGGACTAATAAATTATTTTCTGTTTCAGGTTTACAGCTTGATGGAAAGAAGGAAAACAAGCTCTTCTGGAGGTGTGTTCACACCTACATGCATTGCGCAAACACATCAGTCTAATTCCTTCCCCTCCATTCCATCAGCATCCTCACCCCCACCCTCACTTTCCACACCCAGAATGATCCAGGGAACACTAATCAGGAAGCAAACCAAGAGCTTTACATGGTTTGATTCCATATAATGCCTACAAAAATAAGTGGATTCCAAACTTCTCAGTGTGATTTTGATATCAAAAAGTTCTATAATACTGCAAATGACAAAATGGAATCACAAACTTACCATAAAATGTCAACTGTCCCTTTGCTACATTTTTTCCTCGAGAATTTTCAGCTACACATTCATATAAGCCAGCATCTTCCTGCTGAAAATTGGGAATTTCAAGAATTCCATTTGACTTGTGTCTTCTGGCTTTTCTTGCTATGGGCTTTCCATCAGCTCTTCTCCAGGTAATAGTTGGTACTGGGCTGATAGCAAGATTAAAAAGGAGTGAAACAAATTACAGAAAACTGTATTTCACTTGCATTTATTTTAATAACCCCTTTGCCCTTTGTTCTAAACACATAGGCTCTTTAGAGTGTTTTCTGAACTTCATTCATTCTAATATTACTATTCTGATTTTAACTGTATCTATGTCTCTACTAAATAAATCACAAGGAAGCAGTGCCAATAGACATCACATGTTCAATTTCTACAGAGAGTATTATTTTACTTAGTGTTTTTCTTAAAACCAAATAACTTTTTTTAATCTTAAATAAAATCATCCTATCTTCTATACTCTATTTTATTCAAGTGAAAACAGATTTTTATATGCTTCTTCTATTTTTCTAATGCTTTATTCCCTAAGTCTAACATTCAAATAGAAGTGCTAGAAGTGCTTAAGTACATTGGTAATGGTTTTAAGATGGTTGCAAATTCCCATTCATTTCTCCCACTGTGACAAGATGTAAACCTTCCCTTGAGCCTGGTGGGTTCTCTGGCTACTTTTACTAATAAAACAAGTTAAAAATGATGAAGCATCAATTTTCAGGATTGGCAATAGGACACTGATGGCTTCTATTTTCTGTCTCTTGTAATGTTCTCCATGAGGCACCAAGAAGAAATCTGAATACCTGAGACAGAAGCTTCCCTGTTTGCTGTTGGTCTTCTTGAGCTTGGTTTTTCAACATCCTCAAGACACCAACACTATGAGGGAGGCTTTCTCATTCTCTCTGCACCAGCTCACCAGCCAGCTCTTTTCAATGGGTCTCAAGTGATGTTGTACAGAGCAAAAGTCACCCAGACAAGCCTTGCCTGTGATCTTGACCCATTGTAATGAGATAATAAGATGCTGTTTGTTCTTTCAAAGTCTCATGTGACAATACCACAGAAAAACTATGTTACAAATCTTATGTCCACCCATGCAACTACCTTACATTGACATATACCCAAATAATGAACAAATGATACTAGAAATAACAAGCTCTAAGTTCTTGGAGACTCGATGATTCATATGAAGCCCCTTGTTTATTCTCCTTATTGTAATTTTTTAAATATGATTTTATTTATATTTTAGGGAAAGGTCCACAGGGTTTTCAGGTTCTCACTACTAGATTGGACTCATACTGATCCACCTGTTTGCAACCTCCCAAGTGCTGTGATTACAGGCATGCACCACCACACTCAGTCTCAATTGCTGTCTCAGCTGGCCCCAGGGGCAGGGCTGGCACAGCAGGCCTGGGGTCCTTATTATAAATTATAAATTGAGAACTTTAACAATTTATAGCAGTCCATTTGGAAGGTGGTTTGGGGAAACCTTAATTAAAATAGTGAGATGAAGAAAGAAGCAGCCTGTGAGGTCTTTATGTACCCTCAAGGCATCTATCATTCTTTTGCCATAACTGTTTAGAACACATCTTAAATTGCAAGGAGGGCATCAGTGAGGCTACAAATCAATGGTTTAGCAAGCTAACCACAGCTTTTCAGATTGCAGTTTCCTAGCAGGGGATACCATTATTTACTTATTTATTTTTTTACAAAAACAATAAGAGATGTAATTAGAATAAAGAGTTGCTAATGTTCTCTGGGAAAACTAAGCAAGCATTTAAAAATTAAACCATCAAGTCTACTGTATTTGTTTTAAAAGAATTTAAGGTCACTAGACATTTGCTCAGAATGCAGAAAGGGCTCTATCAAAAGCATATTATGGGTACCAGTATATTCAAAGAGATATATATTTAATACAAGTCTTTATAAACAACTATACTTAGATGCAGTCTTTCTGCTCTTAAGTGGGCTGTGATGGAGTGTTTCAACAGCCAGATAGGCACACCCAAACATTTGCTTGTAGGCTGGAAGAGCCCATTTGTGTCTTTTGTTTTTATCTTAGTGCCATTCAAGCAGTATGAATCGACTTTTATTTATATACACTTTTGAAATGTGAACAGTGTAAGTTTTGCTGTTTCTCCACAGGTTTTTCAATGTGTCACCTTGCAGAGTTTACTAACTGTGTGCTGACTATCCAGAGACCTGCTTTTACCCTGTTCCCAACTGATTTCACACACACACACACACACACACACACACACACACACACACACGCATATTCACTTTAAATACGAAACACAGCCAGATTATACTGCATTTAATCTGCTTTTTATTCTTTTGTAAATAAGTCATGGACATTTTCTACAGTTTACATGTTACTTTATGGCTTATTTTTGACTTTCTTTTTGTCCTTTTGACACATAGTCTAGCTATGCAGTAAAGACTGGCTTTGGTCTAGAACTCACAGTGATTCTCCTGCCTCAGCCTCCCAAGTGCTAGGACTATAGGCATGTGCCACCATGTCCAGAAGAGCTTAATTTTAATGCCTGTTCAATGTTCAGTTCTGCATCTATGTTTTACTGCTTTTAATGAGGCACAATTTTAGGACATAAAAACGTTATTACTGTAGTGTTTGGGACCAAAGTAAAAATCTACTGTAGTTCTTAGAGCCATGATTCAAAAGCACATGAAAGCCAAATTAATTCTGTAAGTTGAAAATAAAATATAAAAAGCAACACTTTCTGTGGTTATTGTAAAACAGAAAACAGAAATCATTAAAAAATTATAACATGCAGTTTATAAGGACTGGGTAAAAGTTAATGTTATTGCTTAGTTGATATTTAGGGACAGGAATAAAGACAAGGCATTGGCAATGGGTGGCCAGATAGATTGGGCTGGGAAAAGATATTGACACATAAAATCAAAACCATAGAAGACCTAAATGTCTCACATTGGATGACACTTCAGAGTACAGTTGCCAGGTCATTTTTGCTGATTACCGGCACACGAAATCCCCAAGTAATTTGCAATTCATTGTCTTTATGTTGTGGCAGATATTCTATGGAAAATCTATCTTGTGCATATAAATATATGGTTTTGCCCCTGTCATATTTCCTAGCTTTTCTCCTTGCCCTCTATTCATTGTCTCATCCTCAAGTTCTCACTAACTGGCTCCTAAAGTAAACTCTTCTAAGTGTAATTCAAACTAAATAACAAAGATGTGAATAATTCTTAGATGCCTGCATCTCTCTTACAGGATACCACATGTTAGGCTCCTCTAGCTAGAGGAGAAGGGAATCCAAAGTGGAGAGAAGAGCTTGGCAATTTAAAAAGTAATTCATGTCAAGTTTGGTATACCCCTTTAACATGGGGCCCAAACAGAGTGCATATTTTTCCAAATAGCTTGCCTGCACTTCAAATGAAGGCCATTGTTTTCCTGTCCTTTTGGTTTAGACAACATGCACATTACTGGTCCTAGTAATTGCACAAAATATTTCTGCAGAATCACCTATTCTCTCTTTTGCAGTGTGCTCACTGTGGCAGCCTGATCCTTACACCATAGTACGCCTCTCTCCCCAGTTAGGGGGTAGAATCAAAGACACACACATCCAGTGACAAGGAGTTGGGCTTTGCGTGCTCCTCGGTCACCTCAGCAGCAGTGGCAAATGGTGTAAGGAAACCAATACCCCTGTTCAAGCTGAAGGCAAAGCCAGGAGGAGGAGGGAAGCCAGCACTTACTTTCCTAAAGCAAAGCACTCCAGCTTCACCGTTGCTCCTCTGGCAGTCGGAACTGTTTCTGGAAACTGGACTTCTATCTTGGGTTCATATTCGCCCATCACGCCTGTGGGTAAACAAAGGTGCAGTCTCATAGATTCTTCCGAAATGCGCACATTTTTATGTTAATGTAGGACATCCCTATACATCATTATGTGCACAATTAATTCCTTCATTTAAAGCAGGTCCTCTCTCTAACAGCCATGAAATTGTGGCTCTTCTCCCAGTTATTGCTGGAGAAAATTTGTGTCAGAGTGCTGCACCATCTGCCTTGGGTTTAATTTTCCGTGCATACTGCTTGGCTCCTCACAAAATACTTTCTTGTGGAAGTCACATGGGGGAGAAAAGGCTGATTAAAGTCCTAGTCCCTGGGAAAATAATCTTTGTGCAGGCCTAATACATAAGAAATAAAATATTTAAGAAAATGCAATTTTAAAAATACTTGCATGTTTTATGGTCTCTATGTAAGAAGTAATTTTTTTTTAAGTCTGTCTGTGGCCACAACTTTTATTTTTATTTCTGAAGCCAATCTGAATTAATGAAGAGTTAGCATATTAAAGATAACATCACAAGCTTTCATTTTTACTATATTCTGAACATTACAAAACAATAAGCCCTATGGCAAACAATATGTAAGTGCTACCTGCCTTTCCAGTGGTTTACTTACCTGGGGAATCACACTCTGTCTTTCCTGTGCACTATACTGTTATAGTCCAACTAACATCTTAACAAAGTAAGTCTATAATTGAAAAGTATACACTTACCATCTTATTCTTACCAACAGATTTTTGGCCTTACCTCCCACTACTCTAACATTTTTAGTACATTTACCCTTATTCAATTTATGGTTCTATTCCATGATTTTTAATTCAACTTGTCAATATAAAATTTGGAATTACCTACTTTACTGCATACTGATACAAAATCTCCATTCCAGCTCTCTCTCTCTCTCTTATTATTTTTTTTTTTTTAGATTTCTAGCAGTGAAAGAAAAAGGAGACTAAAGGATTCAGAAGAAAAGTTTAAAAACGAGCAGTAGAAAGGGACAGGTGCAGTAACAAGGACGGATGATTTCACTCGTTTGCAGGCCCCTTTTATCTATTATTCCAGAGGCTGAGAAGTACCAGGAGGATGTACTCAGTCTGTTGCAGGAGAAAGAAATGACTGTAAATGTCCAGTACTTAGAATGCAGCTAGGTTTTCTGAGATATTTGATCAAAAGGCAAACTTGAACAAAGCTAGGATTGTTGTTATTTTTTTCCTTTCCCCAAATGCAAGGGGGTACTCTATTTGGAAGAGATTTGAGATTATTTTATTCAGCATTTTTAATCTTGGCATTCATGGTGTGCATGTTAGAAAGAGAGCTTCCACAGCCAGCAACCCACTGAAGTAACACTTATCCTTCAAAAGGGTAAAAGCACAGTTTGAAACCACGTTTTCCTTTTAGAAGCAAGCCTGTAAACTCAAAAGGGTCAATCATTCTGTCGTTAATCCTACAGAAAACTACATAGTTAGTGTTCAAGGTTCAAATGCCAGACTGATTTTTCATCTTAAACCTTTTACTATGACTTTTTATCACTTCAACAAATAATACTAAAAACCTAAGCTAAAATACAGTAAATCTATGCTGGGCCTGTTCCCGTGTAGTCTTTCCTCCTGATAAGGCCGGCCTCCACCTTCTGAGTTCTCTCTCACCTAAGGCTGAGCACGTCTCTCTGAGCATCTGCACAAAGCGGGCCTGGGAGCAGTGTGGCACATGTTAACAGCGGCATTCACACGCAGCTGCCGAACTTGCTAACAAACAGTCCATGCTGTTGAATCATCATCTCATAAATACCAATATAGAACGACCTGGAGCACAGTGAACAAGTTAACACCTTTTAGTGCTGTGTATGTGGCTGTATATTCTGAAAGCAGTGTTAATGAGAGAGAGAGAGAGAGAGAGAGAGAGAGAGAGAGAGAGAGAGAGAGAGAGATCACTGTCTTGAGAGAAAGAGGTCTTTTGTCCTCCCAGGAAATCAATACAGTCTGCACTGCAGTGCTTCAAGTGTCACAGGAAGATGAGACAAAAAGATTAAAACACAACGAACAAGGATGACTTAGAAGTGATTAGGTTTTTCCACAGCCTCCCTTTTTCTATAAACATCACATATAAACTGTGTTTCTTTATCTAGCTTTGAAAAGAGAGATTTGAGGGTGGGGGGAAGTAACAGAGGAATAAAAGAAGGGAAGTATAAAGGATCAAGTTGCAACATGCATGTGTATTAATAATACCTTTCAATGAATATATTTATTATTTCTTCTAAAACACACTAATAAAAAAAGCTTTTTAAAAGGAGAAAATATATCATGTACAATCTTATTCTAAGGATCTACAGTATCACTGTTACTGTAGACTCAACATCCCGGAGCCCTGAGCTGCTCTTCCTATAATCCTACCTGTTAAGGTCCAGCCTGCACATTGACCATTCCAGGATGTTTGGCCAAGCTACTTCTGCCTTTGTGCATCTTCTCTATGCCAGACTCTCTATAGCAGTCTAAATGAACACAGAGAAATAAAACCTCTTCTGCCTCATTTCTTACCATTTCCACTAAATTAAAAAAAAATTCAGAAGATATAACTTATATACCTGAAATTCACCAAGTATGTTTATTTTTTTGTTTAAATTTTATAATATTTATTCATTTTAATGAGAATAAAGATAAAGTAGCCATGAAACAGTTTTAAAACAGGTTAGTAGGATGTTTACAATAATTAATACATTGCATATTGTTGTCTTCACAGTAGTTACTCAGGGGATAAGATGCAGACACGATATCTTGTCTAAACAATATTAGTACAAACTTTTATTCTACATTGTAAAATTCAGTGATTGTTAGCAAGTCACCTTAGCCATGCATCCATCAACATAATTCAGTTGCATAACATCCCATCACCCTAATAAGATCCTCGATGCTCAGTTATGTACAATTATGATTCCAGTACCAGCCATGTAACCTCTAATCTGCTTTCAGTCTCTATACATTTGCCTCTTCGAGACATTTCACATAAATATAATCATACATTCTGAGGGTTTGTGTCTGGCTTCCTTCATTCAGCATGTTTTCAAAGTTTATCTATACTGTACTATGTGCCAAGAGTCCAATCCTATTTATTGCACAGAATATTCCACTATATAGATGTACCACAATTAATTTATCTAGTTGCTGGGTATATTAGGTGACTGGGAATGCTGTAATAAAGTTCAATAATCTAAGTGGTTTCAATGAAAAGAAATATATTTTTGAGTTCTGGAGGCTTGAAGTCATAAATGAAGGAGATGATATTGTCATGCTCTGTCAAAATCTCAAGGACTTTATGACATCTTTGATTCTTCTAGGTTCTGGTTTTGCTGTTGATCTTTTGTGTTTCTTAGTTTGTCCAGTGTCATTCTGATCTCTGCCTCTGCTCTCATATGGGATTCTGTGTCATCCCGAGGACACCAGTCATACTATACAGGTCCCACTTTGCTCGAATTTGACCTAATCACAATTAATTACATGTACAGTGACTCTCCTTTCAAGTAAGGGAATTCTAAGGTACTGGAGTTTGAATCTTCAACATATGGTTGGAGAGGGGCACAATCCAACACCAGCCATTGCCAACAATACTTCTATATGGAAATTTTTCATTTGCCAATAGTCCCCATGAATTTCACATGGGTGACTCTGTCCACTGCTTCAATTCTCAGGCCTACTGATACCATGTCAAAGACGTATTTTCTGATTACTTTGTGTAAAACAGTTTCCCACCATTATTCTTGTTTGACACCTTTCTTCTTTTGTGTTACTTATCACAATGTATAATTCTCTTGTTTGCTCATGTGTTTAGTATCTGTTTTCTATCTAGATGATAAAATATAAAGCATCAAGTAATGTTTCTTTTTCATATCTGCATTATTCACTTCTGTTGCAGTCTCTTTACACAATAGACATTCAGTAAACAACTGGCATGAAACATTCTGCAAACTTCAGGGCATCTCTCAAATTGCATTTCTGATTTCTGTCATCTTTATAGCTATTTGTATTCATGACATCTTTTCTCTTGTACTTTTTAACTTCTTGTGGAATAGAAACCTTTTTGATTTTGTTTTCTGTATCGTTCATAAATCCTAGCTTGGTAGCAAAGGTGTTAGTAGGAATGCATAGTGCGTAGGAAAGAAAGCATGTACCAATGGGGGCTTTATATTGTGATCCATAACAGTTATTAAGGTTAGCATGAATCTCTTCCTAGGTATAGAAGTCATTTATTAGGTGCCATTGTTTGTTCTGGGTCAAAGTCCCCACTTAAGACAATCTTTTACTAAAATAAACAGCACAGGTGGTTTATCTGGTCATCTGGAATGATTTCTTCAAACGATCTTAATCAAAAGGCTGAGAAGTGAAAACCTTGGAATGACTTGTTGGTTGATAGTGTGGTCAAAATTTATGGCTATATGAATGCAAGCAAGAGTTATCAGTAATAAAACAGATTGATCTGTGTATACTGCAGAAGTTATGGTGTATAAAGATATGGATCAAAAAAAGAAGAGCATTATTTTTACTGCCATTTAAAGAATTTTCACTGTATATAAAGTCATAAAAATGAGGGAAGTCATTTTCTTCGATTATGTTATAAATTGTTTTTTGAAATTCCTGCAAGCTATCCTATTTGATTTCATTACACTGATATAAGCTATATTTTTATTTTATGATTTCTTTCATTTTAACTATTTTGGCTTTTACTTTCTGCATAAAATTTAAAAGCTGCTGCCAGTTTTCAAAGGTTCTTCAACACACGAGCATATTCCTGTGACCACCTGTACACTTTTGAACTTAATTAGTATACAGATGCTGTAGTGATTTATAAACTCATTAGGCTGCAAGAGCAAGACCATTCACGGAATTGCTCTAAGATCTTTTTTTCCATCTTCAAAATTTTCACACAGTAGGAGTACATACATCTTTAAGGATCTCTATGAACATAATAGAAGTAAGCAATGCATATAAAATATTCAACACAGTCATATTCCTTTTCTAGCATGTATTATATATATAATTTGCCCATGGAGATAAGTCTTGCTCTCAATTTTAAATTACATCTATAATTTTAGACATAAAGTTTAAAAAATCTTAATGATTAAAGTAAATTATCAGTGTTTTCTGTTATTTGGTGTAAGAGAGGCACTTTAAAAATAATGAAAGTTACAGCAATTGAAAGTCCATGCCTTAAAATTTTGAAAAAGGCAGGAGTTTAGCTCTATTTATCTTCCAGTGAAACTCAGTATATATTCATTTAACATTGACCGTAAGCTATGCACTGTGCCTAGCAAGGAGGGCATATGGTTGATGTCTTCAAGACATTTATAGGCTACTTTGCTTTCAGTGCACTGCTTAGTAATGAGCATGCAGAAGCAATGATTGTTTACCAAGTAACTGAAAGAGTTGATTTGATGAGAAGGCCTGAATAGATATTTCTAGCTGTTTCTTTTGCTAAAACAGTTCTTCAATTTAAATCAGTTGGAGGACTTGTGTCTTGATTTAGTCAGTAGACTTCTGGATGAGGGTGAGAATCTGCATTTCAAAAAAGTCCTTAATTCTGGCCTGAAGAATGGACTTTGCAAATCACTTTTATAACTTTGTTATTCCACCTCACATTAATAATCATGTCCTTGGGGCTAATCATTGGGAGTATGCTAATAATGGAAATCTAAGAGGGACAAGGGAGTCACCAAGAGCCAGGAGTCAGGAAATAGCCTGTGGCAGTGATGGTCCACTTTGAAAACCTGGGAAATTATTAAGATTGGTGTCAGTATTTATAAAAACATAGAAATTAACAAAATAACTGACATCACAGAACATTCTGGTGAAATCAGCCTCATGCTGTGCTTGTTTAAGTACAATTTGCAGAGCACTGTGTGGGCAGAAGGAGGCCAGTTTGTAGAGTTGGGCCATAAGATTTTGCCAGCACCTGCCTAGGCTGGAATCTATGCTTTATAAGGTAAACCACAGAAGGAATATTTACCAACTTCTACAGAGTGAGATTTTCTACTGAAAAAAAATTACAAAATTGTTTTATAAAGAGTTCTCATGCTAACTTTTAGAAACAAATCATATGATGGATGTTTTATTAATCTGAAAATATTTGGAAATATCTGAGTAGTCATCACGATCCTTTGGCTGAGTTACCATTCTTTCCTTTTAAAAGTCATGGTTTCTCCTAGATTGTAGGAAATACTGGAGTCTAGGGAAGTGTTCAATGAAACTCTTCTATTTCTACCCATTGTCTTAATTACCACTGAGCATGTAAAAACAACTGTCTAATCAAGAGTCTCCCCAACTCCAAAGAGAAGTTAGGTACCTCAGGCTGTGTAACATGTCTTATACTTGGGATTTTAAGGTGACCTCAGAGACCAGTGAGGGAAGAAAACAAACTCCATAGTTTGAGTTAACCTTTTACCTCCTTCCCTTGTTTTCAATAATTATAATGCAGAGACAACCTTTTCCCAAAAGACTGTCTTAAATAAAAATAGAATGACTATGTATCCCTGCTTGCCTGAGAAAGGCTTGGTTTACCTGAATTCCTGCTGGAAATAATTGGATAAACATTTTCACTTCCAGTAATTAAAAGTGGTTGGTTATTTTTAAAGCCAACATTTGGTTTCCTCAATATATGTTTTGTTCATAGTACAAAACACACTAAAGTTTTTTTTGTACTATGTTGAACTAACACTTTATGTAGATGCTACTTCATTTCTGAAGACACAAAAACATATTTTAATGAACAGCCTTCAGATATTTGAAGCTTTTATCAAACTGTCAAGAGTAAACAGGCTTTGGTAAAATGTCAAATAATGAGAATTTCATTTAGGCATGGTGGGGTATATGCTGTTACTCAACTTTTCATTGTAGCTGGAATTCAGTCACAAGTAAAATGTCAATAAACAGGTAGGGTCATGTGCCAATAATATTTTATTTACAAAACAAAATATATGGTGGGGTCCATGAGCATTAGTTGGTTTGGTACTGGCACTGAAGAAATGGTGAAGATAGAAAAGCTTGAAAATAATAAAACAAACAAATGGTTAGAACTAACAAGTGATTTCAGCAAGCTTTCCAGGTATTGAATCACTCATAATAATAGCATTTTCACTTCTAAACAATAAATAACCAAAGAATATGATTAAAAGATACAATTTTCAATAGTAACAAAAATTACGAAGGTTCAAGGAATTAGTCAAAAATATCTAACTCTTATATGGAGAAAATGTTTAAGTGTTTTTTATAGAACTAGTCTGTGGACAAGGTTAAGCCTGTAGAGGGAGTTAGTTAACCCCTGATTTTAATGAATACTGTGCCTGCTGCCTTATCCAACTCCTCATGGGCTCTTGGGCTGATTCCTCAGCACAGGCATGGTTGTCTCACCCTCAAGGGTGCATATATGTACACCTAACAGGTATATCATAGATACATAATTTCAATGTATCTTTCATCTTTCTCTAGTAAGTAGTCTCATAACTGAATTGCCAATGAATCTGCTTTAATTCCATGTTCTTCCCCTAACATAGTCCTAATTCTCCCTCAATTACGAGGAGACTCCTCAACTGGACCACAGTCTGTGAGGGCCCTGAAAGACTTGCATTCTTAGTGGCAAATATATGATTAGCATTTGATGTTTGTTTGCCAACTGCATGATTGAAAGACTGGTCAAAGTCAACTTCAGGCTGGATATCCTTCATTGTTTCTTTTATTTCAATTTCCTCTGTGTGCATATTTATTGCTTGGAACTCATTCAGGACAGAATGAAACTTTAGACCCTTCATGGACATGAGGTTCTCTAAGAATGTTGGTTCCCAAGAGTTAAACTTATGTCTTTTGATTTCATAGTGCCTAATACATAATGTGAATTGAGCAGATGCTTCCTGACTGACTAGCCAAATGATCTTCCAAGCCCTTTGGCCTCTATGGGCCTGAAATGGAACGGCTATGCTAGAGATCTGAAGCTGCCTGCCAAGTTCCTAAGCCTGTCCAACCTTTAAAATATCCAGAGCCATTAAGACTCTATTAAATCAGATTAGCAGTGGCAGTTTAGCAAAATATCTCATATCCTTTAGTCTTTTAGATATTCTCTGCATCAAACATATTTTACACCTAAAAATCTCCAACTGTGATGTTGCTAAAGAATTAAAAACAAGACATCATTGCTGTGACAAAGCTAAAGGAAAGTTGCAATTAAAAGTGAAAATCAAAAAAGCAAAACATTTTGTTACAAACTCTAGCTATTAAGTAATATAAAATTTCACTGAATTGGATGGCATACTTTTGCATGTTGCCTGTTTGAATGTTAGATCATCAATAAAAGGTTGTTGGTCAAGAATACAATAAAAAAAAATCCCCTTAAAGATTATGTGCTTAATTTGACCACTAGGTTAATTAAATGTCCTACAAATAAAGCTACTTTGTTCATGAGGATGAAAAGTTGTTAGAGTCCATGGAAGAATCTGACAAGTTTGAAGCAATATTAGGAAAGTTGACTAAAAATAATTGGATAGATCTGTGTTCAATACACAACATAGCAGCAACAATAATATTCTAATATATATTATATATAATATTCTAATATGTTATATATTAGAATATTATATATATTAGAATATATGTAATATTCTGCCTTATATATTCTAATATATATATTATAATGATATTCTAATATATATTAGAATATTATATACATTAGAATATGTGTAATATCTGCCTAAGCAGGCACTTTAATCTGCTGAGCTATCAAGCTATACATACATACATATATATATATATATATATATATATATATATATATATATATATGTATTTACTTCATAGATCGGACTTGTAGTGATTCTCCTGCTTTTCAGCCTCACAAGTGCAGGGATTACAGATGTGTGCCAGCATGTATAGTCTTAGTCCCTGTCTCAACATGCCCTGGGGGTGGAACCTGCATCCAATCCTGGCCCCTGCGTCTGCCTAAGCAGGCACTTTAATCTGCTGAGTTATCAGGCCAGCCCTAGAATATTCTGATCTTTTCTTTTCAGTTTGAAGGTTTCAAGATTTTAGGGGAACATATCTATGTGAGCCACTAGAGGTTTAATGGTCACAGAGTGGCATCTCACCATGTGGCCTCCAGTGGCCTAAAAGAATGACTGCATGAAATTTCAAGTTGTCTGCCATGATCAGCCATTGGTCTAGAAGAAATCTGAGTCACTGAAGAGCATTTGTCTTTTGACTGATAATAGATAATAGATAAAACCTGGCCTGTGCAAAGGTTGAAGTTAGAAAAAAGTAAACTAAGAAGGCATGAGCAGAGTTTCACAAGATGAGAAGGAAATTTAGTAAGTCATTAGAAGTCATTATTCTGTAATAGCTGGAGAAAACATAGGATCAAATGAATGTTACGACTGCTTTCTTGAGCTAGGGTTAGACCTGCTCCAGAAATCCATCCCTTTCCCCTCTTATCTTCCAATCCAGCACATTTTAAACAAATCTATTTCTGTGCTTCCTATGAATTCTCTGAATCTGTACAGTGCCCCTCCATGGCATTTCTTTTATGTCCAAATAATATTCAAAAGCGTTTGGTGACAAGTTGCTCCAAGCATGTGTCTATCAGACAAACCCAGGCCGCAAACCATTTATCTTAGTTCTAATAAGGAAAAAAATGAACCGCTAAACCAATTTCCAGCCAGACCCAAGGAAAATATAGAAAAAAGTCAATGAGCTTAGACAATGAGTTTTCATGCTCAAATGTGTGTTTGTGTATGTGACATACATAAACATCCTTACAGGATCCATCCCAACTTTCCAACTTCACATTTCTGCATTCTATGCATCTAAAAGGAGGTCGGGGATAGTGGATCAAGACAGAAGAGACAGACATGATGAGTATCATCAAATCCTGTTCTTTCTCTAGTGGTTATGCTATACGGTGGCATGTTACACCTCTGTTTATGGAAATTCAGGGACAGTTCTTTCAGATGATAAACAGGGACAAAGCATTCTTGTCTCACTTCTCAGCTCCTTATACTCTCTCTTTTTCTTCAAAATAAAGATATAAAATTGGTTAATTGCTAAATGCCCTCTAAACCCAATAATCTGTGTATTAATCCCATTACTAAACATCATTCTACAAAGCAAAATCTATAATTACTAGAAATAATGAGAAAATACAGAGAAGCAGAAGGGCAAGAAAGGCATTTAAAATATTACCTCTGAAGGTTAGGTATTTTAACATTGTTATCATGTCAGAAAATATTAATCCAACTTTCTCTATGTTTTAAAAACTGGATGATATGATCTATGCTCTATTTTACCCTGTGTATAATTTGTTGAGCATAGTTTAGGAAGGTAGGTATTGCTTTTCTGCTATTTTTTCACTAAATCAAAGTACTTTTTATAGCTTTTAATAACTAAAATAGCTCTCTGACACAAACACAGTCAGCCTAATTTTATTGATGAAAAAGTAAAAGACAAGGGGGGCTGGGAAGATGGCTCAGTGGAATAAGCACTTCCCCGGCAAGTGCAAGGGCTTGAGTTCAATCTCCAGTTCCACAAAAAGAAAAAAAAAAAAGACAATGAAGTTAAGCTGACATCTCTAAAATGACATCACTACTAAACGGTAGGGCTGGGTCCTACTGAGAAAGTCTCCCACCTCTTACAGCTTGCTTTCTGGTGTGGATATAGGAAAGAGAGAAGCCTGTGAGGACTGGAGAAGTGGCAGAACAAGCACCCAGGGGCTGGCCTGGGTCACCACATGCTTCTAGTCAGGATTTCAGACAAGGCTCATAGGTCTCTTCTGTGACACAGTGTGACCTGCTGCAGTAGAAGCAATGCATCACATCTCATAGCTACCTAACTGGAACAAAAAAGTAATTAATGGAGTTCCCTTTGTCATGCTTGTTCTTAGTGAGGCAAAGGGTCAGCATGGAGCTGGTTCAGTTCAGCATGCAGCCTGCCGCCCTTGCTCAGCGCACTTCTGAATTAGAGAGAGGCTCTGAAATTTTGAGCCTCTCAGCTTGAGTGATCAAAAAGCATAAATTCTTTACTCTTTTTGTATTTATCAGTCAAACAAGTCACTAAATACAGATCGTGTGGAGTTATACTTTGATTCTACTTTTGCTGAATAGACTTTAATAAGAATGTCATCTTTATTTTGCAATCTCTTCTTGATTTACACTTCCCCTTTCCTCTCACCTTCCAATAAGAGCTAATTAAATAATGTCTTTTGTGCTTAGTAATACGGTTTGAGCACTCATTTTATGTACTCCAACTTAAATGGGAAAGACATTATGAATTTTCACCATTCAACTCTCATGGAAATTAAGAGTGAATGGGTGTTAATTGCTGAAGAATGAGCTCCTTAGACTGTTAATTTTGTGATAAAATATTCTAATATAAAACATTTGTCATTTCTATGAAGATGTACTAGACAATTTGAGGTAAATCTAAAAGCCAAGCAAAAGGCAACGTTCTTGCCATCTGGGAGGGTCCGTGATGCTCCTGAAGGGTTTCCTGCTTCCTGAAGCAGCAGTTCTGTGAGATGCTTGCTGCCAGCTATGTCATAGTGCATCAAAGTCAATATTTTATTATATCTATGATTTGACACAGCCAAGGGGATTATCCTGCTGAATGAGCATTTTGGCAAAAGTGCACTTTGAGTGGAGGCCAGAGGGGCTGTATTTTTCCCTGATCTCTTACAAAAACTAGAACACATCTTTAGAAAGTGTCTCTATCTTTAGTTCTAGAGAGGTGGCACTGATAGCTTTTGACAGAACTGGTAGCTTGTCTACCTTTCTCAAAACTGATAATTGTTCAGTTTTATTTAACACAGCGCACTAAATCCAACATATTGATTTTACTTCTTCTATGTGGCAAAATGGTTGCTGGGGTTTGGTACAAAGTTGAATGAAAACTATAATCTCTGTTTAATCCTAATGTGAATACTGTGGAGAAAGCTAGTTGACTAGAATGAGGGCGTATTAGCTGAATACTGTGATAGAGAAATGCACCAAGCAAATTGGAAGATAAATAATTTTTCTTCTTGCCAAGGGAGAAGTGATGTTTTCGCTTTACAAATAATGTCTAAAATAATATTCCCAACTTTACTTTGCAAATCTGATTAGCAAAATCATTGTGGTAAATGACATTTCCATATCCTCACATGCTATGTCAGATACCTCTGTGTCATCCTTAATTTTCTGTTCTGTCTTCTCCCATATCCAAAGCCTCAGCATGTTTTGGCAGCTTTCTCTGCAAACCATGCCCTGAGTCCATTTCTCTACCTCTCCATGGTTTTCTCTAACTAAAGCTACTATAATTTCCCAAATGAATTTTTCCTGAGCATTCTAATAGACTACCAGTTTCCACTCTTGCTTTGGAAAGTTAATTTTCCACATGATATTCAATGTTTAAAAATCATCATTTTCTGGCATACACTACTCCAGTGGGTTCTGATTGCACTAGAAATAAAATCCAGTTTTCTCTCCATGGTCCCAAAATCTGGCCTTTGACCCTTCTCCACATGGGCTAATACTACATTCCATGCAGCTCACCATGCTTACACTCCCTCCTCAAGCACTTGCCAAGGACTACTTTTTGATGGACACAGGGCCTCTGCATGTGGTCCTAACTCAGCCTGGACTGCTCCTCTTGGATGCTCCTAGGACTCCATCTTGTGCAGCTCTCTGACCAATGTGCTGCTCCAGAAAAGTTTTCCATGACAATGCTTTGGAAGTACACACCCACTCCTTAGACCCTCTCCTTTTTCATACTGGTTTATTATTCTATGACATAATCTGATTTCATTTTAATAAATAATAATAATGCTAATCTATATTGGAGGATATAAGAACCTATCTTCATCACTTTTTAAAAAATCAATGCCCTATTTGAAAGGATCAGCTTTAGGCTCCCCTTCAACACAAATTCTTTGGAAATACATAAAAAAGTAACACATGGGGGACAGAAATGTTGTTTCTGATCTTGAAACTTCCAAGTTTTTCTGACATAAGCTGAAGTAGGAGTTAGTACAATATAATGAAAAGGAACACAGAGTGTAGAGTATGTTCCTTCACTTACTGTGAAGTCAGTAAGGCATGCGTGCTGGGTGGGAATCCTGGAAGCATCATTTCTAGCTATGTAGCCTTTGGGATCAATTTTTCAACATATCTGAGCCTTGTCCTTTATAAAATAAGATATTTCTCTACAATTTCTTCTTTTTTTAAAAAAAAATGGATTTAGTAGAGAGTCTACAGGGTCTCACTACACAGATGAGATTTCTAGTGACCTCCTGTTTTCAGCCTCCCAAGTGCTGGGATTACAGGTGTGTGCCACCATACCCAGTCTAAAATGCCATGTCAGCATGCCCCGGAGGTGGGGCTGGCATGGCTTGTGGTGCCAGGGATTCACTATGGTACCAGTTTAGTCCACTGAGCTATCTGGCTGGTTGTACAGTTTCTTCATTTTGAAGTAAATCCTTTATGTAATATACTGGGCATAGCGCCTAGCAAATGGTAAGAGCCTAACGTATGTTTGTTCTTACTATTCTTGATTGACAGGCTCCTCACCTGTATGTTGGGTTTGGTCCTTCCTACTTATAATGGAGGGCTCAATTGTGTAATAAAAATGAAAGAGATTTTAAAAGAATAAAAACCTAAACACATAAACTATGAGGCCTTAAATCAGATCTTGATAAAAAGCTTTCTTATGTGTTTTTTGTTTTTTGTTCTTTCAACAAATATTTATTAAAATATTTCTATTTACCTGGTAGTGTACTAGGTGCAGAGGACTGTTTGTTATCACTGGAAGCTCTAGAATGCTTGCCACCACTCGTGTGGACACTGAAGTGCCCTAGCAGTGGTGACCCAAAAGAAGAGACCTTTAGAGTATAGTTGTGGGCCACACTGGATTTCATAGAGAAATTTCCTGCAGGAAACAACTGCACTGGCAGAGACAACTTCATGGTTAAGATGGTACATTTGGAGATGCTAAACTAAACTAAGACCTATTAACATATCATTTATCTCAGTGGGAAGAAAGAACATTTCAAAAGAGGAAATAGCACATATTAAGCAACAACAGCAAAGCATTATGGACAAAGGAAGAGTACTTCTTAAGTTTAAAGTACATGATGATATACCATACACTATTAATTCACTTAGGAAATTAATGTAAAATTCATATATTTTTTGTAGTTTAATTATAGAGTGAGGAACTAGAAATTCTGTCTCTAATGAGGCTTGTTACTTTGCATCTCACTGTGATGTGAACTGTGCTTTTATAACTACAAAACCAGAGGTTATTTGGACAATTTAAAACTTCTTTCTGGACACTGAAAGGTAAATTACATAGTACTGATTAATGAACTAATTGTTCAATCTTTCACTTCATTCTGCCTCTGTACACAATTTAAGTGGGAGAAAAACAAGAAATAGATTCCTTTGTTATTTATATTCACCTAAATCCACATTCCATTTCTGTTGAGATTAGCAATTAGATTTCTAATTATTTTTCCAAAATGGATTCATGGGCTTATTTCTTACACAAGTGGAAAAAGCATGGATACCAAATATAGAAATCATTAAACTTTCCAGCTTTGGTTGCATCTTTCCATTCTGAACCTGTGATGGCTAAATCAGAAATTAAAAATTACTTACCATCATTTCTCAATATGAGTGGTGTAGGTGGCCCCAGAACCTTGTGATTTGTTACAGTATTGGTGACCACACAAGTATAATTCCCAACATCCGATTTTTCTACTTTGGCTATGTACAGATTCCCAGTCTCTTGAGAAACAAAACGACGATTATCTTGATAGGAAGGGTATTCATTGAAGATCCAGGCATAGCTCAACTCTGAAAGTAAAAGAAATAGTGTAAATCCATTTTTTGGTAATGGAGTGCTATCATGTTCGGAAAAGAAATGGTCAATTTAGAAATTCACACTGTTACCCAAGATCCCTTCTCTGCCTGTAAAATATAAATAGGAAGCAATCATAGTTCTCTGTAATATTTTACTAGTGAATCCCACTGTCAGTCAATAAGATTTTATTTCTAGAGAACCAAAAGACACATTAATAGTTGGTTAAGGAAGTCAAGCTTCTTTAAATCAAAGCACCAAGCATTTATTGTTTGCTAAGCCTGTATCAAGAATTATGTAACACATGCTAAACTAATACTCAAATTATAGACCCAGGGAGTCCATAATCTTGATACAGTAATGCTGGAAGCTACTCTGGAAATTATCTAGTCCATTTTTTCACTTTACACGTAATCATTCTAATGCGTTGTAATGCCACATACCTGCAGAGTACTTTGTGATTCCTGATGCATTTGATAGTTGTCCATTAACTGAGAAACACTGGTACACAGGAGCAAAGTCTTACACCCCATCAGAGACACAGTTCCATACCCAGTGGAAGTCCCAGCATCTTCCACTATCAACCTTAATGTGATTGTCTTTTTAATTATGAGCTTAAATACTTTCCCATCATTTTGTTAAGAGATAGTTTAATACCGTGCAAGTACTCTTAAATACACCTCCTATGACTAAGTTGATTGAACTCACAAATGTCCACCAGTATTTTAAAAACTAGTTAAAAATTATTATATGCATATGTCAGGAAATATGAAATAATGGTCAAAGAGCCACATTTTAAAAAATATTTGTTCATCCCCAAATTCTACTGTATAAACATAATGGTCAGTCATACCCTAACATGTTCCTTTGACAGTTATTTTTCTTAAAATTAGTTAAATGTTTTGTGAATAAACACATGCTCACACTTTTGACATGCTTAATTGAACTTTCCTTCCCAAGGAAATCAAACTTCAGCCCTGGAAAAATCCATGATTCTTCTATCACATGAAGTCCAGATTATTCCAAAGCTGAAAAATGACATTCTTTGGCCCTAATTAGGCAATGTTTTATCTTTAAAAATTTCTTCACTGAAGAAAGGGATAGGAGCAGAAAATGCAAGAGAGGGTCTGGCCTCAGCATTAGTTATCTAAGTTACTTTATGTTGCCTTTTAATATGATTGTGTGTTAAGTTTTGAATGCTGAAAGTGTCCTTAGAAAATGACAGAAAGGCCATGTGAGTGTTCTAAGGAGAACACGAATTACTCTAACATACGTGCTTGCTGTTTAATCTTTCAGTGGGTTCTAACTGCGATGGACCCCAACAATTTAATGTGCAACAGGAAACAGGTTTGCCTTAATAATCTGCTGTTTATATACACAGGAGGGGCCGTGCAGATTGCTTTCCCTTTATTCCTGTATTATCACATTTTCCACGAGCACTATTTGGGAGACATATAATTATGTTTATATGAGAATAGTTAATCATGTTATTTATGCATGTACACATAATTAGAAGTAACTCCACGCTGATGTCAAGAGTCTACTCAGTATAAATAAACAAGTGCTTTGCAGCAAGCTACTTACTTCCTCAAGAAGCTAAAATCTGGGAAATGAAGAATTCTTATAACAGGTTATGAAGAAGTGTAATTACGTATGACGGCCATTCCACGGGAATGAGCGGTATGAGCAAGCAACAGGCAGTGTACTGCGCCTCATTGGCATGTGAATTTCAGACAAGCCTGGTATTCTCCCGAACCTTAGTTTTCTCATATGAACCATGAGGAGAATGTCACCTTTCCCCTAATTAGCTAGAAGAGAGTTTTAAGTGTGAATTATCATCTCTAAAGTCACAAGGTAAAAGTTAGAAAGCAATTTACCAGCACAATATAAATCAACCTACACCTCTCCACAGAGAATTGTAATCAAATACACAAAATTGCTAATTTTTTCCCTGCAGTTATTTTTCAAAACTGGCATAGTGACTAGTAGCTGTGAGAATTTCTGGATTCTACATTAGAAGTCTTGTGTAGTGACTAGGAAATGAATACTCAAGGGGGGAAAACATCATTTTCTTTTTTTCTAAGCAAAAGGATCAGTTCTAGAATACCAGAAGATCAAAGTTCAAACCTATAATACATAAGGGAAGTCATTTAAACTCTTTTGCTTTCAACATTCTTAGTATATAGAGTGGTGAACATTGTAAATATGATGCAAACACATAATGAGAATCTACTCATGGGCAGGCCGTCACACTGATATACCCACTGTAGTACTTCCTCTGCTTAGTCATTGTGAAAATGAAAAAAATTGAAAGCTACATTCAGTTCATATGCTCTTTGATCTATTTAAAATAAGTTCTGCCGGTCTTATAGCTTTTGTGATTTCAGTAACTTGGTGTTTGAGTGGAAGACACAAATAAATCTAAGTGCACCTGCAGTATTTCCTAAATCATAGCCCTTGAATAGTAATTCTGTGTGACTATCCCAACTTCCTCCAAATCCAAAAGGTTAGATGACTTTTGAGAAGCAATGGATTAAACAGAGTAAATATATTTTAAATTTTTTTCTGTCCAGACAGGCAAGGAATTTTAACATGCAACTGCCCCTGAAATTCTTTATAGTATTGAGTCCCTGAAAAATATTTAATTAGGCAACTGCCCATCCCTCCCACTATATACACACATACATGTGCGTGGGCTTTTCTGCATTCCTCATTAGCCCACGAACCTTAGTTTGAAAAACCTTGAACCAATAAAATTAATTCAAATACCGTGAAGATAATACAAAGACATTTTAAATCATTACTTAGTTGTTAAAAATATTATTAACATCAGACAGAATAATGTAAAATAACAAAAGAACAAATTGTGAACTATGCTTTTCACAAGGTCAGATGTAAGGATTTTGAAAGAATTTACTATGAAGTAATGTGTTTGAGTAGATGCAGTTAATCTTATTCAAACACTGCATAATGCATCTATGTATTGAGGCCCCACATTATTTCATTAATGTGTGCAATTTTTATTTTTTATGTACCAAATTAAAAAATAAATTTACTGAAAAACAAATAAAATCAAATCCATGCAGCAATTAGAGTGGTAAGCAGAAATGAGAAGTAAAGTCATGGGTGAGGCACATCATACCAGGTCCTCTCAAAACCATTTGCAGAGTGGTCTCAGGAGCCTACTGGTTATTGAAGCCACAGGGATCAAGCCATTGAGCAATCATACTTGCTCAAGGTGTGATATGTAATTTAGGTAGACAAATTGCCTGCCTCTTCTACGATCAATCTTTTCCTCTGGCTTTACTAAAGATTTCCGTGAAGTTTAATCGAAGTTGTGAATAGACATCAGAGGGAAGAACTTATTTTTGAATTAAATCCAACAAAAGTGAAAGAATTAAAAAAACCCAAAATGAATAATTAAACTTGGAATATGATTTTCAGATTATAATGATGATGCCCTAACAATTTTTCATATGGTGAAAAAAAAGAGAAGCTAAAGTTATGAAAAAGCAGAGATTGTGCTGAAGACCTGACATGGTCAATTCAGTGTCTGACTCTTGTAAATATTGTTTGGTCCCAAAGGGCAAAGGTCAGCAAAAAAAATTGCAGCTGATAAAACTGGTAAATTCATGTTGTATAAAACCCCCAATAGGAGAAATCTCTAACAAATATATTAAATCAGTTTTCTTTAGAGCAAAAGCCATCATCCAGAATACTCTTTTCATCTGTGTATACGTCCGAGGCATCTAGGAAGCAGTGTGAGGAATGTAGTGCAATAGTGGCCCAATGGCTAAGCAGTACAATGGAAAGCTATAGTGTTATCAGCATAGCACTAGTCCTTGCTCTTCATCGGAAGATATGAAAATTCTGAGGTCTTGAAGACGTCAGGTTGGGGCATCAAAAAGTGGATGAGCAGACAATGACCAAACACATCTGACCAAGCTCACATTCCAGTGCTTTCTAAGGAACAGAGAGCTCTTGACATTTGAAAAAGTAAAGAGCAGTGTTGTTAGACTTCTCAGCAGACAATAGAGATTTCCCCGAAGAGCCAAAATCTATTTTTATCATAGCAGAACATTAATCCATTGGGTTATGTGAAATGCTATCAACATTCTGAAAAATAAGCCAAGTAAATAAAACAAAATAAATTCTCATGTGCTGCAATGAACAAAAAAATGTATCCCACTCAGTTTGATTTCCTCAGAGACTGCCATGCAATATTTATACTTACTCAAACTTGACAGATTTCTTTTGATAAGTTTTCACACACTAATTGCTCTAGAAGTGACAGACAGTTTCTGTCCCATTGGCAATTTGTAACAACTGAGTAAACAGATATTTGGAATGCAGTATATTAAATAGATTGTGAAACTTCTGATGCTCATTTGAAAAATACTGAGACTAGTTATAATGTGATACTAATTAAGGCTGAAGGACTTTTCAGTGCTTTTCTGATTTGCAGCATCCAGAGATACGGGAAGTTAACTCCAAAATTTCGTTTTCTCAATAGGACCTTTGTTCAGTATCTTTGGGCCAATAGTAAAGGATGTTTGCCATTTTTTTAAAAAAAGGACACCAATCAAGCAATTTTCAAATGTGAGTGCTCTGAAACAAACTCATCTGATGCAAATGTGTTTTCTGGATAGGTACTCTTAGCCTTCCGCGACACCAATTTCTTTTGGAGTCATACTCTCCTTCAGTACATAGAGTTGTTTCCCAGTGGTAGCAAAGATGTCGGTTTTAAAAAATGCCTTTTCTTAATCCCCATGGTTTTCAAATAAGAAAAGATCCCTAGTCCTATCCTTTTAATTTTACAAGTCAGGAACCTGTTGTCTTGAGGATTACTTGAGTGGATCATGATTGCCCACTTAGTAGAGGTAGAAATGGGATTGCTGTAGAGCCTCTGAGCTGGGGAGAGCTGGTTAGCGAAGGCGCACGCTGAATCCTCGTGTAACACACTTCTTCTCTGGGCTCTTCTTCTAGGGAAGCAAAGAACAGGCTGGAAGAGCCAGCGGTGGGGAACAGACCGGAGTGTGTGCTTTATTAGAAAGGATGGGGAAAAGCCCTCATCAGCTGAGGGGGCAAATGGACGCCACGGAAGCCACGGAATCTAACAGTTACATAAGCTCTCTGGGCAGAGTATGTGCGGAAGCGTTCTGGATCGGCGGCTGCAGGCCACTGCTCTCCAGCCTTCCCCTCTCCAGGAGATTCCAGCAGTTCTTTTTTTTTTTTTTTTCCATTTATTTTTATTTTATTGAAATACAAATGTCAATCAGACAGTTTCAAAACACCTTAACCATACAAGTCGATGAATTAATACATTGCAAACTGTTTTCATAACGTTTTGGTATTGTACAAGGTGCATACATGAAATTATATTTACAGGTTTTTTTTATAGCTGAATTGTATCAAAGATTCAATAATTATTTACCTAGTGGATGACCATAGCACTAAAAGCCGACATAATATCCTGTCCAACCACCATTAGTGCAGATCTTGCCTCTCATAGAATTATGTAGAAGCACAGCGT
>PVKA01014060.1:0-53404 GCA_004027165.1 Ctenomys sociabilis | reverse complement strand
TAGATAAGCGCTCTATCACTCAGCTGATGCTTTTTGTTGTCAGTTACCTTTCAATTATTTAAACAGATTTAAGATCTAGGAACTTACCTAATGTTTGGCAGATTTAAGATCTAGTACCTAATGTTTGGCCAGTGTGTGTGTGTGTGAGAGAGAGAGAGAGAGAGAGAGAGAGAGAGAGAGAGAGAGAATCGCTGCAATGGGGCTGTGGAGGTAGCTCGGCGATCTAAACTCCTGCAAGGGCAAGGACCCGGGTTCAATGCCTGGTACCGCATGCTGTGCCAGCCCAACTACCTGGGCGCGCCTTGCCGGCCTCTGATTACCGGGGCGGACGCTGTGGCGCATATCAGTAATTCTAGTGCTCAGAAGGCTGAGACCAGAGAGGAATCACTAGGAGTCCGAGATGTGTAGCGAGATACTGTACTAAGTAATTAAATAAATGATTAAAAAAGAAAAATTGCGGCAGAATCGAGGACCTTTACTGCAGCTGAAGAAAAGGGGTAAAAACACCTGTACAGATAAAACGGCAGCAAACAGCGACCGCTAAATCAGAAATTGCGGTCTTCCGGTCTTTTTAAGGACCAGAAACATAGTTGACAACCTGGTAAGCCTAGCAAAGTGAGTCCTGAATTATTTGTGAAGGGTAACCGTAGCGGGAGCTCGCACCAAGGGAAATTCCGCATTTCCCTCCCGCTTCTCTTATCTCTCAGGTGTGCTTTCCGCCCACCGGAAAAGAGGCCAGAGGACGCGCTACGTCCATGCCGTAGTTTGACGTAAGCGCGCGACGTCATGCGTCGAACTTCCGGCGATGGGCGGCCTTCAGATACAGAGGGGGCGGGGCGGAGGCGGGGCTTGGGGCCGGTGGAGGTTTCGGTGGGTAGGTAGGCTCAGAACAGGGGACTACGGGTCGGCGTTGGGCTCAGAGGTCTCGGAACAAAGGACTCTCTGTTCTCCCGACACGGCGCCCCTCTGCCACTGGCTGAATCGGTGGGTCGAGACTGCTCGGCTGACCAGTGCCCTCGCCGCGCGGTCTCGGTCGGCTTCTTCCCGGTCCCTACGGCCAGCGCCACGGAGCGGGGCCCGGCTCGGCGGCACCTGCTGCTGAGGAAGCCAGCGGCCCGGCCAGGTGCTCATGATGGGGCTCATCTTCGCTAAACTGTGGAGCCTCTTCTGTAACCAAGGTGAGGAGGAGGGAGCTGCGCGGCGAGCCTCGTCGGGGCGGCGGGGCTGAGCCCGCGGGGACCGCGGAGGACGGGATCTGGGGACCCGGGCGGCCCGAGACGCCGAGAAGTGGTCGGCGGAGGACTGCGGAAGCTCGGTGTTTCGAACCCGAGAGATGTGCCGGGGAGCCCTGGCGGTGTGGGGAGGAGGGGACCTGGGGCCAGGCGCCTGCTGTCCCAGAAGCCGCAGTGGGTCTGGGGCTTGGGGAAGCAAAGCGGCCGGCGCCTAGCGAAGCCTCGCGGGCCTTTCCGTCTCGGTGGGAAGCACCCTCGCTGCTCCAGTTGGCTGCGGCCGAGGAGGCTGCCCGCGAGCCTAAAACTTTTTCATTTGTGTTCTCTTTCGTTTTCCGCCGCTTGGCCATGCCCTCTCTGAGCTCCGAATGCACCTTCACGCACTGCGGTGTCGCGCGCTCCGTGGAACTCGGAGCGACTTGGTCTAGTGAGAACACGCGAGTTTCTTTTCTGGAAGTTACCAGCGAACTCTCCCCGGTCGTATCTTCTCTCTTCTCCTTTCTGCTTGATTGCTTTCTTTCCTTTTTTTTTTTTAAAAAAAAAAAAAAGAAACTCAGCACTTTCGGTTTGTGTAAGGTGTTACGTGTCCATAATTAATCTAAAACAGGTTGCGGGTACCTGGCCGCTGACAGTCCAAAGGCCCAAGAAGTTGTACTACCTGTTCTGAGTCAGAATGAGTGAGAAGCGAGGTCTACTAAAGGAAGACAACACCCAGATCAAAAAATAGGCTGCCAAATTTTAGGTGTCCTTTTCATAGGAATAGTTACTTAGTAAATGAAATCGGTTTTAAAATCAGCTATCTTAATTTTGCCAGGCACAATGTATGAAACATTTTTGTATGGTGGTACTAATTTGTTACTGTTAATGTGTTCTGGACTGACATATGTTCTGGACTGAGTCGTGAAGGGAACGCAATGACTTTGGTTCATTTGTTCTGTAGATGGACAAGAACAATAGAATAGTCCTCAGTTTTATAAATAAACATGCGATACATATATGACTTAATGAGACTCATACATGTATATGTGTGTGTATATATATGTGCGGTTGCCACAGGTAAATAGCACTTTTCAAGAGATTGCAGAGTGACCAAAGTTTAGTTTCTTGTGGTTATTATCTCTAAATTTAAATACTTTATTTTTCAACAACTTACATTTTCTAATCCTTGTAATATAAAGTAATTAACAGTATTTTAATGCACCATTGAAAGTGTCGATGGGGTTAATATAACAGTAATTAATAACTACCTCTTTATTGTTTGCCCAATTTATTATTTAATGGAAAAATAAAATTTCATAACAATAGTAGAATAACAGTAGTTAATATATTGCATGTTCTTATCTTCACAGTAGACACAGGATACAAGATATGGGCATAAAACTTTCTCCAGTCAATATTAGCACAAGCCTGCCATTTTATTGAGCTAGGAGACACTAATAGTATAACTGAATTGCATTTTTTCCCCTTTTCCCTCCAGTCCTTTCTCCTTTCTCCCATCATGGTTCCTTTTTCTTTTTGAACAGTTTCTTCTCATTTCACAATTTCTGTTGTATATCTAAAAAATTATTTACTCTTTCAGTTTTTTACACCTGGAAGTTATACTGTTTACTCATGTCTGGTTTATTTCACTTGCAAGTATGTCTCAAGTTATCTATAAGAATCTCAAGTTTATCCCTTATGGCTAAGTAATACTCCATTGTATAAAAGTACCACATCTTGTTTAATCCATTCCTTGATTAATGGGCATTTGTGTTGTTTCCAAGATTTAACTATGACAAATTGTGCTGCTATAAACATGGGTGCACATAAATATCTGTGGTATGTGGTATGTTGTTTCAGTTCTTCATACTGAAGAGGAGTAGCTGGGTAGAATGTGACCTCTAATCCTAGCTTTCTGAGAAATCTCCACACTGAATTCTACATTAGTTTCACCAGTCTGCACTGCCACTAACAGTGGAGAAAGGTTTCTATTTCCTACAGCCCCTCCAGCATTTCTTATTGGTTGATTTCTTGATGATATTTCTGGGGTGAATGGAAGCCAGTGTTGTTTTAATTTCCATTTCTCCAGTGATCAATGATGTTGAGCATTTCTTTATGTATTTATTTACCATTTGTATTTCTTCATCTGAGAGTCAGTGTCGATTTTGGGGGTTGGTCTTTGAATTTGGGAGTCTGACCTTTTAAAAAATTCTTTATCTGTTCTAGATAGAAGTCATTTGACTAAGGGACAGTTGGCTAAAACTTTTTCCCAATCTATGAGTTGTCTTTTCAATTTGTTCATAATTTCATTTGATATGCAAAAGCTTTTCAATAGAATGAGATCCTAGTTGTTGATTCTGCTATGTTTTTTTTTTTTTAAATGAAGTCTCTCCCTACCCTTATGTCTCCAAGATTTCTATGTATTTTCTCTGCCAGTAGACTTAATGTTTCTGTTTTAATGTTTAGATCTATGGTTCATTTTGACTTTAGTTTAGTGCATGGTGATAGACATGGATCTAGTTTTAGTTTTTGGCATATAGAGAGAAGTTTCTACAGCACCATTTATTAAAGACACTACTTTTCTTCCTGTGTACATATATGGCCCCTTTGTCAGGTGGTTGAGTGTATTTGTAGTTGTGCTTACATCTTCTAATTTGTTCCAATGGTTTTCAGGTCTGTTTTTTGTTTTGCCAGAACCATGCTGATCTTACCACAGTAGCTTTGTAGTGTAATTTCAAGTCAGGGATTATGATTCCTCTTGCTTTGCCTTTTTGCCCAGATTCCTTTGCTATTTAGGTGTCTTTTGGTTCCAGATGAATTTTAGAAATAGTTTTTCTAGTTCTGTGAGGTATGGTAAATGGTATTCTGCTTATGTTCCCCTAATTGAAAACATGAAAGTCCATCAAAGATTTTTAGTCTCCTGTGAACCCTATCCCATTCTCCTTTTTCTTTTATCACTGCTGTTTATCTTTTCTGTTTTGCTGCTCCCTTAATCAGACTGGAAAGGAATGAAAGAGATAAAGGGAAGATACAAAAGATGATGAGACATTCAAAGGCTACTTTTTTTGTTCATGTCTTTGTTCAGGTTATCTAAGTCCTTATTTCTCTTTAGAATTTAGCTTCCCTCTTAAAAATTTAAAACTAGTGTTTATTCTGCCATTTTTTTTCTTTTTTGTATTTAGTACAGTGTCTACAGGGTCTCACACAGAATCACTCATAGTGATTCTCCTGTTTCAGCCTCCCAAGAGCTGGGATTATGGGTTTGCACTGCTACACCCAGTCTCAATCTCTGTCTCACCACACCCAAGGGGCAGGGCCAGCATGGCACATCAGGGATCAAACCCCAGTCCCTGTGTCTGCCTAAGCAGGTGCTTTAATCTACTGAGCCATCTGGCCAGCCCTATTCTCTCCCTTTCAACATTTGCTAGTATTGTAGTTCGTGATCTAGTTTTTAGAATTAGGCATGGAGGAATAAAGATCAAAAATGGAAAAGACAGGTTATTATTGCTCTCAAAGCACTCAGAGATTAATAAATTAAACTTAGAAAAACGAAAAGATGTAAATTTTTTAGCAGATGTTTGTAGAAATGCAATGATGGCACAGAGAAGAAAGTGAATCATTTTTTCTCTGGTACTTCTTGGGAGTGTTTATAGAATAAGCCATACATGGATTTAATAGGGCATAGGAATTTAGGTACACTAAAGAAAAGGGGCAGACTGTTTAAGACAGAAAAACTAATATGCAAGAGGTGAAGAAAGAAATAATTTGGTACATTTGAGGAAGATGTTTAGTTTAGATGTACAGTATCTGAGTTTGGTTGTTGCAGTTAGAGGAGGTGAGATTGGTGAGGATAGGTGAGGGCTTCAGAGCCCAAAGGGGCCTCAGCTGTTGACTAGGACATTAAGCTGTATAGATCAATTAGAGTCATTGAAAAGATTGGTCATTGGGCTTCTTTTTTCAAAGCAAAAACATTAAGCAATCGGGTTCATACCTTAGTTTGTATTTTTGTTTTCTGTATTAATAAAATTAACTACTAATCTGAGCTTTTTATGTTCAATCATACATCTAATCCAAAGGTTCTTCTTTTGGACTGATATTAGAGTAATATGCCAAGGGCTCCATTTTAAATCAATTACATGTGAATGCCAAGAAGAGTCTAGTGGATAGCCAGGTTAAGAACTGCAAATCTGTCTTATGGACTCCTTTCCCTTATCTTTTATCTTTCTTTCATTGTTATGTCTTTTTTGATTTTTGTGTGTTAGGTTTTTTATTTTATTACAGATCCCCAGGCTTCTTCTCATAAATGAGTTACTTTCTGGAATATTTATACTAAAACACTCATTGCCTAAGTAAAGAATTTGAAAATACATAATTAGCCTTTATAATAGTGTATTGTTTAATATGAAACCAAAAGGCTGATTAATTTGGCATAATTGTCATCGAAGGAAGTAATTGCAAAATTTAAATACTTTTCAAAACATTCTTTTATATCTAAGTGGTTGTATATGTGTATTTTTACAGAATAGATACTTGAGGATGTGTTTGGTACTTTTAAACTCTTCTCTCAACTCAAGTCATTTTTCAAGTTAAAATTTCTTTAACTCTCATAGGCTTAGTCTTTCCGTCTGTGTTGCAACTATAACACAGTCTTAATCTGTTTCTTCTACTGTTATCTAGAAAGGCAAATGACATAAGGTTTTAATTGTACTTCAGTTTCGTAGTCAAATAATGATAGCATCTTATTTTGTGTGTGTGGTACTGGGGCTCAAACCCAGGACTTTGTGCTTGCCAGGCAAGTGCTTATACCACTGAGCTATCTTCCTGGCCCAATAATAAACTGGCTAATGATTAGCTATATCATTGGCTAATGATTTTTTTCTCACTGATCAGTTTCATGTTTATAATCCTGAGCACTGATACCTAACTTTCTATGAAAATGTTATCATTTATTTTATTCTGCTCAGATGCTGTGTTTTACTTTTTTTTTTTTCTTTTTGCTTATTCTTTCCTAATTGCTGGACTTTTTCCTGATTTCAAGCATATTAAACTTAAATATACTGTCTGCTCCCTGTCTTCTAGAACATTGTTTATCCATACCTTTGTAAGTTTCAATCCATTAATCCATTCAGATTTCTTTTTTTATTTACATATTTCATTTTGAAGTGTTTACACCAGTACAGTGAAACTAAACTTTAGAGAATAGATGTCACTAGTTTAGATATCATCAGTTTATTATAAAAGAGACATAGAAATATGTACATGATGAAAGATGACAGAACCTCAGCGGAATGGGCAGCATTGTGTGATGCCGTTTCAATAGTGATTTATTTCACTACGTATTTTCCAAAAATGTCACCATATCTGAACAAGAAATAATCCTTGTCATCTAGAACTACTTTGGTGCCTCCATATTCTGGAAGAATTTTTGTCTCCGACTTTCACACTAACTGGTTAGATCTCTCCACCCTTTCCCTTAGAGCTGGACCCCTGCAGCACTTTGCCTTGAGATTTTTCTGGAAGCATAATGCCTCCTTTAGTGATAGTTTCATCTGTGATGCTTTCAACCAATATGAGGACAGACAGCAGGAGAAACTTCCAAAATGCCTGTTTGCTATGGCTTCTACCCCGCAGCTCACTCCACTATCACCCCACCTCCACAAAGAGAAACCTGCTCTTTCCCATTCAGATTTCTTACTACATCCTGTTCCTCAGAGGCTTTCTTGATCATTTTTTCAAAAATAGCACTTTTCCCACCCTCGCTTTCATTCTGTCTCTTCACTTTTTTTCTGGTCACTATCTATAATTGTGTTTTACATTTTTTTTTTCTTCTAGTGAAAATAAATTCCTTGAGACATAAATTTTGTGTTATTAACTGTTGCATTCCATGTACCATGATACTTTCAATTTCTTAGTTTTGCTTTATTTAGGAAAAACTGTATATCAAATGCATATAGATTAAAAAAGTAAAATACTGAAGTCTTGAAATGCTGTATATCAGTTATTTCTCTAAACGCTTTTTCCCCATGTCACATACATATTTCTTGAACACTATGCCTGTCTAGAAATTGTAAACATTTTGTCTTGTGATAGACTAGAAAGTGTTTTTGTCTATTACTCTTTATTATCTTAATATAAATTTTTTTTTATATGTATTTAGTACAGGGTCTACAGAGTCTCACTACACAGATCAAACTCATAATGATCCTCATTTTCAGCCTCCCAAATGCTGGGATTACAGATGCACGCCACTGTACCCAGTCTCAATCCCTGTCTCAGCATGCCTCGGGAGGAGCTGGCAGGGCAGGCCCATTATCTTAATATAAATTTGACTTAATTTGGATTGTCTATTGTGGCTATAAATTTTTATTATTGCTATAGTCCTCCTTTTCTCCATTTTCCCAAGTTAATAACTGTGACATTGTGTTAATTTCCTTTGTACATTTGAAGAGATTTCACAGTATCTTAAATCCTTCCTGTAACAGTTTTTCCCACCTTGCACCTAAAAGATTGTCTTCCCTCTTTACACTCTTGACTTCCATCCTGGTCTAAGCTTAGCGAAGCTCTCTGTGCTCTGTACATTGGTGTTCTGGAATTGTCCTTGTTCTTCTAGGAATATCCTATGCCTTTTTCTTTTATTAAGTCAAGTCTTCCTCCTTCCTCCTTTATGTGTAACTTTGGTGAAGCCCATCATGTAGTAGAAGTTGCCTGGGAGTGTATTCATTAGTGGTAGATCTTGTTGCAATTCCAAACATCTGAAAATATACTTGTTTATCCTCAGTTCTGACTTCTTTGTATTAATTGTATAAATAACTGCTTTCAGAATTTTAAAGAGATTGTTTCAACCTCCAGCTTGAAGTGGTTATGGAGAATACTTGTATCATTCTTGACTTTTTTTCCCCTTCTTTCTATATTTTAGAATTTTCTATTTATACCTTGGAATTTTAAAATTTTACAACGTGTACCATGTTTTATGTTTTCATTAATTTTTGTGAGCTGTCTAGATCTTTTCAGTGTAAAAATGTATTTATTCTAGAAATTTAAAAATTCTCAGGAATTTTTTTCTATTTTTCTGAAAATACAGTTGCTGTAAATTGGCTATGAAAGTCTTTTTCTAATGTATCCTAGTGTATTGTTTTCTTAAAAATTTTTTATTATTGCTTTATTTTCTAAACTTCTCATTGGATATTTTGGTTCAGCTACCATATTTTTATTTGGTATTATTTTACAAATGCTGTCTTTATTCAGTTTCTTTACAGTTTTTTTCTACTTTTGCTTTCATATGTCTAGGGATTTTGGGGTTTTGCTTTTTTGAGATAGTGTCTTACTATAATCACATTGGCCTTCGGGGTGGCTTCAACATGGCTGAACAGGAGTCATGTTGAAGAGACTTCGAAAATTAATTGAAAACATAGATTGGTTTTGAACTCAACTATGTAGGCTCAGCTTGCATCAAATTCCTGGTGATTCTCTTACCTCAGCCTCCCAGGTTTTGGAATTATAGGCATCCACCATCATCCCAGCTCTTCTATATCTCTTTGAATTAGCCTTTCACATTACCTTTTTCTTCATTGCCCTCTTTTTTTCTTTTTTTTTTTTTTTTTTTGGCAGGGGGGTTACTGGGGTTTGAACTGTGCTTGCCAGACAAGTGCTTATTCTGCTGAGCTATCTCCCTGGCCCCTATTTGTTTTTTTAAATAGTTTGAGCTTAGTATTTTTTTAGGGAAGGGTCTACAGGGTGTTCAGGGTCTTACTGCTAGATTGGACTCATAGTAATTCACCTGTTTACAGCCTCCCAAGTGCTGGGCCACCATCCCCTGTTTCAGTTGCTGACTCAGTGCGCCCCGGGTATGGGGCCAGCATGGCCAGCCCGGAGATCGAACCCCAGGCCCCTTCACCTGCTTGCAGACACTTTAATCCACTAAGCTATTTTGCTGGCTCTTAAGCTATTCTTTTTAATTATAACACTGTAAGACTGTCACACAGGTAAGCATTACATTTAAAGGTTATCAACCAAGGTTAAAGGGAAGCTTATAAAGTATATTATTCTATATATTTACTACTGAACTTTTTTCTTTTTACTTCCCAGCAGTATGACCACTGACAGATTCACTTTTTTTTTGTTTTGTTTTGGTTTTTTTTGAGACAGGGTCTCACTATGCAGTTCAGGCTGGCCTTAAGCTCACTGTAACTCAGGCTGGTCTCGAACTCACAACAATCCTCCTGCCTCCGCCTCCCGAGTGCTGGGATTACAGGCCTGCACCACCACGCCTGGCTGACCACTGACAGATTATTCATCCTTACACTCATTTTTTTTCCTCAGTAAAATGAGAAATAATAGCCCTTTTTCATAGAATAGTTATAAACATTGAAATACACTAGATATGTAAAATACGTAGAGTGACAGTAAAGAATAACCTTTTTATTTATACTTTTGGTGGCAGTGGTACTGGAGATAGAAGCCAGGTCTTTTACACTGGACAATATCCTTTCACACAAACCTTTTGTTTTTATTGTTTGAAACAGGGCATCGCTGTTTCAGTTTAGGCTGGTCTTGAGCTCAGTATGTAGCTTAATGGGGTATTGGAATTGCTTGGTGTCAGCAAGGTATTTCTAGTGGAATGTGTTTCCTGGATAACTCATGGTATGAAGGCTTAGCTTTGAAATATTTTAATTCACTGACCTTAATGGTTATGAAAATGGTTAAATCTAAACTTTCTTGGTTTTCCACAAAGGTTTTAAATTATACATAGCACACTCCTAATACAAACATTCCTACCTTAAGCATGAGAACACCTTATTATCTGTGACAGAAAATTGACAGGCAGCTTTACATCTTTCTAACACTAAAGTACTGTAGTGCAGTTGCTTTCTCTGGGTGTTTTAGTACAAGGAAAGGCCTATTGGTAACCTACCCAAAAAGATGCAAGTACAGGAGCATGCAGTTGTGCTGTTAAAGGTAGCGAGCCCTTTATTAACATCAAGCAATCTCATATAACTCTACCCAATAGTAGGTATGTTTTTGATATGCGTTTTTAAAAACACAAATCAACACTATATTCATTAACTTTTGTCCTTTATCAAATACAGATGTTAGTGAATATTTACAACATACTCAGTTTTTTCACTTTTAGTGAAGTGTCCACATACATAGTATGTGATTGAAAGTACACTGAATGTTTGAATTTTTAAAATGTATTTATTACAATAAAAGATGTTTCTATTAATCCCTCTCAGAATATTTCCTCTTTCTCTAAACACATTTATCCCATCATTCTTGCCACTTTCTAAAACAGTTTTGGAAGTTTTCTTTTGTATTTTTTGTTGCTGTGTTGTGTGCTGTCCCCATAGCCTGAATCAATTAAAATGTTTACCTTTCGTAGACATTTTGACTTCAGGAAAGAACTACAAGCCACATGGTGCCATGTCACTGAATAAGGCACGTGAGAACACACTGTATGGTTTTAAGAGCCTGCCTTTTTGTTGGACAAGGAGACATTCACCGTATTTTTGAGAGGCAGGGAAGAGTACTTCCACAGTTGCTTTAGAAAGTGGCAAGGACAATAAGATAAGTGTATTTGAAATGGCGGAGAATAATGTATTTTGACCGAGATTAATGGAAATGTATCTTTCATGGTAATGTTTTTTTTTTTTTTGAATCGTAAACATTCACCATATATTTTGATCGCCTTTTGTATGTCATCCATATTTTTCTCATTGTTCCTTGAAAGGCCAAAAAAGGTTCTTAATTAGCATATGTAAAGTGAAATCTGGTCATTGACCTACTTAAGTAGCAGCTAAAAGCAGCAAAGTACAGCTTCATTTTTAACTTGGTGCTTAGTGGTTGACCTTTGAATATGCTTAAATTCTTACTGTATAGATGATCATAAAATTTTTTTATGATACAGCTGTAAAAATAAAGCTTATTTTATGCTTTACTAAAGCATGTAGCTGTTCTTTTGATGTTGTGTTACACATATATGGGTTCAGATTACGGATAATAGTTTTAACTTCAGAAGTAAGGTCACATTTCAGCCTAAGCATAATTGTGAACACCCTCACCACAAGAAAAAGTTGAGATTGTGTGTTTTGTTCTACCTGTCCAAATTCCCTTCATTGCTGTAGTGGGTGAAAGGAGGAGTTGAAATCCTACCTAAGCTCATGAAACATTTGAAACTTCACAAAACTTCAGTGACATCCATATGCTGTCCACTTTTAGTTCATATTTGGGACCAACATTTCAAAATGGTGCATTATTTATAGATCTTCCCATCAAGCCTTTAATATTGTAATCATCAACATAACAAAATGTGAAGCAAGATTGCTTGAAAATGGCCATAGCCTGAATCAATTAAAATGAGTTGCCTCCACAGTGAGCCATCTGGTGCTGTCTCCACTCTTTCAGGAATATCTGCACCTGTGTTTTGCTGACCTTTAGATAAGTGGCTTCTTCCTCACTGCTCCAGGACACCTGATGTTTTGATGCTGGGCAGTGGGATTTAAATTTGTTACCAAATTTAGAATATGTAGTCCTAAGCATTCTTTTTGTTCTTTTGTTGATTAGCTATTGTTCATATATGGTAAAGAAGAACAAAGTGCACATTTCAGAATTTGCTCCTTAGATATTAGGAGATAGGAAACAAAAGAGAGAGGGACAGTTACAGTGATTGAGTTTTGCTTTATTTTACAAAGCAGTTTTTGCCATAGTTACATAGTGATTCCAGAGGACCATGGCTCCCTGTTCTCAGTATTATAGGCAGTGCATTATAGGGTATGTTAAAAGATAGAAAGATGTTTTGTCAGTTCCAGAACTAGTCTGTGTACTATGGCCTCTTGTTTTCATTTGGATGATAGAGAATTAACATTTAATAGGAACATGACCTAATATTTAGTGTGATGTATTATCAAAATTTTGTCATTTCTCAGTTGATCAAGCAATACAAACTTCCAGTGTGGAATGTGCCAAATTACTGGCTTTGGATTAACTACTTGTAATTCTTTCTGTAGATTTATTAGAAGGAATGAAAAACAAAGTATGTGTGTCTTGGTGACAGGGAAAGTCCTGTAGTTTTTTTTTTTTTTTTTTTTTTTTAATGTATTTATTTAGTACAGGGTCTACAAGGTTTCACTACCCAGATTGGACTTGTAGTGATCCTTCCTGTTTTTCAGGCACCCTAGCGCTGTGATTACAGGCACTTGCCACCATGCCCAGTCTCATTCACAGTAGTAGCATGCCTGGCTGGGGGCTGGGCCAGAGTTGCAGGATGTGTGTTGAAACCTCACCCTTGCAGGCACTAAGCTATCTGACCAGTCCCCTCTGCAGTTTTGAGCTCTGAATGAGGGGATTTTGAAGTGAAGGGAAGAAAAAAAAAATCCTGGTACATTGTAAGAAGGAAAATTTTACATGTGAAAACAATGTGGCTTAAAGCCAGCTTGATAAACAGAGACCTTAAGCTGGGGTGCAAAGCAGATAGACCTATTTAAACTTGCATTTTATTTATTTATATTTTTGGCGGAACCGGGGATTGAACTCAGGCCCTTGCACTTGCCAGGGAAGTGCTTATTCCACTGAGCCATCTCCCCAGCCCCTTAAACATATATTTTAAACCATAACTTGTAAATTACTGTTTGGATCCCCCTCTCCCAACCGAAGTTCTCTGTCATGTTCTTTACAAGAAAATTGCACTGAGAGTATTAATAGACTGTCTTCCTTTAGCCAAGTCCTTAGCATCATAGTTTTTTTCATTACATTTTTAGTTCTTTATTTTAGCTCAGCAGTACCCAGTAAATAATTCTCATTAACAAGCTAGCTAACAATCATTGTTGAAAGCATGCAATTGTAATTATGCAATAGTATTAAATGTTTCTGGTTTTCCTTTCTTTTTGCAGAACACAAAGTAATTATAGTGGGACTGGATAATGCAGGGAAAACCACCATTCTTTATCAGTTGTAAGTATTGGTGTTTACATAATAGTTTTTTTTTATTGTTGAAACCATTTGTATAATAAGATGCAATGCTGTTCTTCTTATAATGTGAAAAACAGGAACTTTTTTCATTTTACCAAACAAAATTTACAGAAAAAGTAGACATGTGTGTTTTTTAAGCCTTCACAGATACTGTTTTCTGGCCTTAACAGAAATAATTAATCAAAAACTAAAATAAAGCACAAATTACAGTGCTGGGTGAGATGATAAAGAGGGTTTCATGTAGTTCTTCTGGTACTGAAATAACTGTAAATAGGATTAATGTCTCTAGGAAGCTGCTATTCCCCTGATTTGGAATTATTTGACATAACCAGACTTGTCTCAAGTAATGATAATTAAAGGGGCTGGGGACATGGTTCAGTGGAATAAGCACTTCCCTGGCAAGCACAAGAGCATGAATGCAGTCCCTGGTTCCACACACACACAAAAATTCAGAGCTAAAATTTGCTTCAGAAGTTGGGCGTGGTGGCACACACCTGAAATCCCAGCACTTAAAAGTTGAAGCGGGGGACCATTGTGAGTTCAAGGCCTGCCTGGACTGTGTGCTGAGACCCTATCTTCAAAACCCCAACAAAAGAAGAAAGCCTTCAAGTTCTCAAGATTGACAAAAATGTTCTGATGGTGCCTATCTTTCAACAGCTTAATGAATGAAGTGGTTCATACTTCTCCAACCATAGGAAGCAATGTTGAAGAAATAGTTGTGAAAAATACTCATTTTCTTATGTGGGATATTGGGGGACAAGAATCACTGCGGTCATCCTGGAATACATATTACTCAAACACAGAGGTATGCTATGGTGACTTTGAATTTTTAGAAGTATATGGAGAGCTGTTACTAGTTGAGTGCTTTCTTTTGACTAGGCTGCCTTAGTGTATTGCCGCAGTAACTGTAATATCCTTAAATGTTAGACAAATCTGACACTCAGAGAAATTACATTAGCTTTTCCCAAGATTTCAAAACTTTATGAGAAGACCTTATTAGGACAATAAAATATTTAGGTATAATATAAGCTTTACAAATAGCAGTTCAGAATTTTGATTCCTATTTTAATGGAATTAAAATTGTAGACCATCCTCATAGTTTCTGTCACTTGTTTGTTAGTTCAAACACAGCCTGAGGAACAAATGTGATCTATGTACTAGTTCTGTTTTTATATTTTGAGAGACAGATCTTAAGACCATGCAGTGTTGAGACTTTTATCTTTGACAGTACTAGTATACAGTTCCATCCAGGTATTTTTTTTTCACTGTAGGGAGGAAGAAGTATACCTAACTAGTTACTTCTATGTGTTTTTTTCTAAAAATGAAACCTTTTAAAAATTGGAGATGAATGAGGATATAAGGCCGAGATGTTCTGAAGCACAGAGTTGGCTTCTTTTGCTAAAGACATGTTCTCCTGAATTTGTGTTATACTGTCATATGTGCATGTAGATTTTCGAGTGCTGTGTATCAGTAGTAAAACCAGATTACACAGGACAGACACTCAGCTCTTGGAGTGAAGAGACTGAGAAGCCCACACTGTGATAAGATATTTAAATAGCATCAGTACTTTTTAAAAAGTTCACAATTAATTCTAGTTCTGAAAACAGCAATTTTCTTTCATGATATATCAAAATTTATTCTGGATGATTCATGTATACCATACTTGAAATATTTCAAATGCTAGTTTTTGAAATTGCTCAAACTCTAGAAAAGTTAGCCCTAGATCTGGAAAGAGTGTAATTACTGATGTTATTTGCACAAAATGTTCTTTTAATAAACTATTTCAACGAGAACATCATAATTGCTACAAAGAAAAGATTTTGCTGAACGCCAGCATGGAGCATGGCCTTCACAACCTCAGGCTTCAGGTAGGAACTTAATGAAGGTGGTGTTTCACTCTACTTTTTTCACACTTATCATCTTGCTCTTTGAAGATTCTTTCCATTGAGGTGAGTGCTATATTGTGTCTGTTCTAAAACAGGTAGCTGCAGGTGATAATTCCTGACACTGTCCTCTTCTTTAACTTGGCAGCTTCTTAATATTCTGTCTGCTCTTTATGATTTTTTCTTTTATCTCTTTCTAAACCCTTTTTGATTTATACTGTTTACTCTAGTTGACTCCTTAATTTTGAAGTCATCTCTAGAACTTGATTCTATCCTTTCTGTCACTTTCCTACTATATATAACATTTAGCACTAGTCTCATTTTTAAAAGTTTGTCTTTGCATGTTTGATTCTTCATAAGATGCTCTTTTTCAACGTATCTTTTTTTTACATACCAAACTTGGCTTTATGTATTTAATTTTTCTGATATGCATATCCTGTTTGATATTTTTTTGTGTGTATACCTCCATCAACAGGTTTCTCCAGCCCTTCTCTAGTTTCACCTGCCTCTTCTTTTTCACATATTAATGCTGATATGTACAATTAGCATATTTATTTCTTCATTGTATTATTGGTACTTGTTTTATAAAAATCTTGTTCATTCGTTTTTTAAAAAATGTATTTATCTTTTTCCTTCCAGCAGGCAAACTATCTTATACTTAAATAAGTAATCCATTACAATTGTTAAATGATAGAGTACTTTGAAGTTCTAGAATGTTATTTAAATTACTGTTTATTTTTAAATGTTAGCTTTTATTATCCATTTTTAAAATGAAATATTACATAATATTAGGTAGTACTTTTCTTTAAGAAAAGTAAACTTGGTCAGTTTTTATTTATTGAGGTTATATTACTATTTTCTTATTAACATAGAATTACATATCATATATTCCACATTATAAATAACCTCTTTGTGAAGACATTAATATCAAATTTTACAGAAAATTTCTCAATATTATTGAATTTCTTAGTATCATTGAATTTTTTCTTTTTAAATTATCTCCTAGTTCATCATTCTTGTAGTCGACAGCATTGACAGGGAGCGACTAGCAATTACGAAAGAAGAATTATACAGAATGTTGGCTCATGAGGTAAATTTTGAAGGCAAATCTTTTAAAGAGTAATAGTGTACTTTGACTTTGCTTTTTTTAAAATAAAGATTAATGTGTCATGTTAATGTCTTGAAAAGTGCCTTAATGAATAATTTGAGATCATTTAATTCTGCATATTAGAGAGACACAGAAAGGCAAACAATAATGTGTATTCACTGCCCAGGCAAGGTGTTGTATGCCTGTAAACTTAGTTACTTTAGAAGGTTTGATCCCTCATCCCCACCCCTAGGATTGTTATTCTTGGTTTGTTTTTTGTTTTGAGCCAAGGTTTCACTATATAGCCTCATGGCAGTCCTCCTACGTCAGCTTCCCGAGTGCTGCGATTGCAGTCCTACTGTGTTCTACTTGTTTTTAGGTTTGAAGCAACTCCTTTAGATCTGATTTTTTTTAACTTCTCCAAGTTAAGCAATTTATAAGTAGTGATGATTTTTCTGTGTTTTGTTTTATTATAAATTATATAAAATAATGGTATTCTGTCTTCTTAAAACCGTCCATAAAATTGTCTTTCTATAAATTGTACTTTTTCACAACATTTAGTTTTAGCCATGTTAATGCATACAACTTTACTTCATCTCTTTTAGTGATACAGTATTCCATAGCAATCAGTTCTATTAATGAATATTTACATTATTTTCAGTGTTTACATAGCAGGAACAGTGATGCCTATGCACCCTGGCATAGGCCTGTTATTTTAGATAGTCAGGAGTCTCAAGAGGATTGTGAAAAACATAGCAAGACCCAGTTACCGAAAGACAGAAAGAAAGAAAGAAAGAAAGAAAGAAAGAAAGAAAGAAAGAAAGAAAGAAAGAAAGAAAGAAAAAGAAACAGTGCTGGGATGCAGTAAGCATTAATCAGTGAGCTTATATTATACAAATACTAAGTATTGCCCACCTCCCACTTCTGGTACTTTAAATTTTAGAGGACGCTGAAGTATTTGGCAACATGCTAAATAATGTCAGAGTCATAATCTGGCCCATTGTTAAAATTTTGCCCCACATGCACAGTGCCTTTGGTGTGATCCTTAATACCACTGAAATAAAACTGTTTGAGTTCACCATTTTCTTTCTTAAATTGACTCCTTTAGCACTACTTTTAGCTACCTGGCTTGTATTCATCTGTTTTTATTAGAGTGAATCATTCAAATGTGCTTATTTGAGATTATTTTTATTTCAATACATTTCCAAAATTAAATGTTAATACCTGGTCACTTTTTTTTAGTTTTTTTTTTTTTTTTTTTATATTTATGCAGGGTCTCAATACACAGCTCAAACTCATAGTGATCTTCCAATTTTTAACCTTCCCCACCTCACACCTCCCTCCCTGCTGGAATTACAGGCACACACCACCGTGCCCAGACTTAGTCACCAGCTCAACATGCCCCGTGGCGAGGCCGGTGCAGCATGTGGTGCCAGGGATCAAACCTCGGTCCCTACACTTGCCTAAGTAGACACTTAGTCCTCTGAGCTAGCTCACCAACCCTCTGCTCACTTTAAAATACGGGCATTTAATTGAACAGTCCAGTTGAGTATATTTTACCTCCTGTTTCATTCATTCATGATTTAAGATATTTTACATATAGTTATTTATTGATTGCAGGATTTAAGAAAGGCTGCGGTGCTTATCTTTGCAAACAAACAGGATATGAAGGGGTGCATGACTGCTGCTGAAATCTCTAAATACCTCACTCTTAGTTCGATTAAGGATCATCCATGGCACATTCAGTCCTGCTGTGCTTTAACAGGAGAAGGGTAAGTGTACATCTTGAAGAAATTATGACTTCAGATTTCTATCCTCTTTGAGGCTGACTTATTTTCTTCTTGCTCTTACTCCTTTTATTGTTGTTCTACATTGAAAGTATTTTTATATTATCTCATTAGAAGGTTGAAATCATTTTAGCAAGCAAAATTGCTGACTTTATAATTTACATTAAAAATGTAAATATAGTGAATAACAAAAAAGGGAAATAATTTTTTGGGGGGAGGAAATAATTTTTAAAATAAGTTTATTTTAAATTTTTTTGTTCTTAATCTGTTACTTTAATCATTTGTCAGTTAAGAGAAAACCACCTTATCTGAATTAAAGAAGGTTTAAAAAATTTACATATTTTTTGCTAGGACTTAAACCTAAGCTGCCAACTTCTTACAACAGTGTATCTCTTATTATCAGGAATGTTTGGGGAGGTATATTTCCAGAGGAGAAGTGCTTAAGACAAATTTTCCTTTCCTGAGAATTTGGACGTGGGTATTAGGCCAAGGAGAAAGTGACCTTGTGAATGGGTTACCCAGGTCATGTCTCAGAATTTTGTTATACCACCTAACTTGTTAGTTTTCTCTTGTTAGCAGTGGTACGATTTAGTAGCTGCATGTGCACTTTAGGCTCATGCTTTTAAGTAAGGCTTAAAACTAGTAATGCTTTTTAGTTTTTAATCATGAAGTTTTTAATTTTGAAAATCTTTTTTTGGTCAGGTTATGCCAAGGTCTGGAGTGGATGACTTCCCGGATTGGTGTGAGATAACTTTGGTTTGAAAGAGACTCCTCTATTTATTCTGTGACATGGACATTTTTCCTAGTGTCTTTGGCTGTTGAGGCCGCAGCATGTTTAATTTATAACAACACAAACCTCTATAAGCAACACTTGAATCAAGTGCAGCTGACCTGAAACATAAAAGGTTTTTTCTTAACTTTTTTTTAAATGCACTACTCTTCAGTTGGATGAACATTATGTATGTTTTAACAACAGAATTCTTCTGACTGCTTATTCTAATTCAATGACTGCCTTGTAAAAATATTTGTCATATGTGTAATGTTTTCAGAAGTATTGTTCTAACCTTTATGACTAGTTTCTTTCAGTTCTTGACTATAACCCACTCTCTCTCCCAGATAGTGACAGTTTCACAGAGTAGTAATGGAAAGCCCAATATTGTGAACTTCTCCAACACAAAATATACTCTCTCCGTAACTATCTTTTGAACAAAATTTTTATTATAAAGAAATCTGACTGGAAAGTTAATAAGGAAGATTAAAATTAAACATCATAAATACTTGCCATTAAATTTCCCTCATATGATTGCATGTCATGCCATAATTTAAGTTGCTATTAATATGAAAATTAAGTAGGCTGTTTGTCCAAAGGAATTAAGTTTATTTTCTGCCTATAAGCGTTGGTCAAAAATTAATCAAGGTTAAATATTTGAGAACCCAGCTTTGATAGTAGGTATTGTTGGATAAATCTGGTACTTTTAAAAAGAATGTCACATTGTTCAATGCATACATAACTATCAAGTTATTACAGCATACTAGAATTAAAAATATACTTAAAATATATTGTACTATTAATTTGCAAACAACTTTGTTATCAGCAAAATTTCAGCTATCTTACTTGCAACATTTCAGCTTTGGGCAGTATATGAAGCAAAAAAATGTTAGCACTTTTGAACCAGTGCTTTATTACTTAAAAATCATGTGGCTTTTCTTAAATCTTTTTGTGCTTGGAAGCAAATCTCGTTTTTGTAATCATACTTTACATTCTAAAATCATATAGAAAATTGCTAAATCTAATCGTTTTAGAATATTACTATGACATTCAAAATTAATATCCTTACAAATTAAAAAAATAAAACGGAGAAGTCATAATCTTTCAAATGCTTATTTATTGGATACTACTAAAAACTTTGAGGCACTTGTCTAGTATGAAAATAATCTGAACAGTACATACCTAAGTTAGGAAAGAAGACAGTACTGTAATTTCAGTGCTGTTTATTTCAAGTGAAATTTTGCTGTAATGAAATATGTATAGTGAGTACTAATTCATTTTATGCAGTATTATTTTCATTTGGATCAAGTGATATTTTCATTTTAATATTTTAGTGTAAATTGATATGAATTTTGGTCTGTTTTCAGATATGCTTGGTTTATTATATGAATTAATTTAGTAAAATTTGGCAACATTTTTCTGATTTCCATTTAGTTATAGCCTACCTTGGAAAGACAAGATGCCAGAAGAAAAATTTCTGGACTTTGGGAAATAGTTTACTTTTATTTTGATTCATTTTTTTTTTTTAAGTGATTTTATATAAGTAATGGGTAAGTTTAACTTTGCTTTTAATATAACAATAATCAAGAATGTAAGAGAAAAGCAGCTATAAATCAATATGAATGCTTTGTGGGGTGTGTGTTTGTGTGTGTGTGTGTGTGTGTGTGTGTGTGTGAGTGTGTGATGGTAGGAGGAGACTTAAGAAAATACCATTTACCTAAAGCACATTTTGCCTGAATTTCTCCTTGGTTTTATTGTTTACCATAAATACGAAGGATAATTATTGTAAGTCTGTTCTGAAAAAAATATATTTTATCCTCCAGTATTTCCTTATAAAATAATTATCTGCCTTCTTGTATCTAATAATAGTGGTTGGTTGTTTTCTTATATCATTATTTTTTATATTACCACATCAGCATTGTATTAAAAGCATTTTTAACAGTCAATTGTATTTTGTCAAACAGCTACTAGAATAGACTCAAATATCCTATTTGTTTTAAAATACAATTCATTTATTGAATCTTTAAAAAAAAATTCAGTTGCTTTTGCATTAGAAGTGATGTGTGTTAGCATTTATTGAGGCTGGAATTGCCATTGAAGTAGACTTTGTGCTGATGATTGGAAAATTCAAATAAGATATTTTGAAAAGTTAAAAGATTTTCCTCAGATCTTTTCTTTTACAGTCTTACAAAGCTGACTCCAAGAGATTGTTTGATCTAAGCAAGTATCTAATACTGAACCATTGATTCTTACATTTATTGTAAATTAGCCAACTTTATTAGACAAATATCTTATGCAAGTGTAAGTATGTGATTAGTGCCTTTATTCATATTTTGAGATAAGTTCTCAATTTTGTACAGCACCTATTCTTTAGACTCAGATTGGCTGCTAAGTAATTCAGGAAGGGAATAATTTCAGTGTTTCCCTCTCTTTCATTTCCACATTTTACCTAGCAAAGTTCCTAATAGGGGGGCCAGGGAGATGGCTCAGTAGAATGAATGCTTGCCTGGCAAGTGAAAGGGCCTGAGTTCATTTCCCATTCCAAAAAAAAAGTTCCTAATAGGTAGAAGGCAAGCAACCCTCCAACCACATTTCCCTTAGATTAGTGTAGATTTCATTTTTAATTCAAAAATGACATTAAATTTTAACTGAAATACTTTTGATATGTTATAACTAAAATGTATAATTACCATGCCAAGTTCAAAATGTGGCATTTTTCTTAATTCTGGTCATTTTATGTTACTCATCTTAAACCAGGCATTCTTACTGAAAACGTTTTGAGAACTGTTCTAGAATTGTTCTTTTTTTTAGGAAATTTACTGAGTATTTTTATTGTTAGTATAATTTAATTCCTAAAGACCTGAAATACTAATGTATTGATCTCTTGAAAACTAAGGTTTGGGGCTAGGGAGATAGCTCAGTAGAATAAGTGCCTGCCTGTCAAGCATGGGGACCTGAGTTCAATCCCCAGGACCACAAAAAAATGAAAATAAAAATAAACTAAGGATTAAATCATTTTTGCTTTCTTATGTAGTATACTTACAGATATAATTTTATTCTAGATTCTTTAGGGGGAAAGATAGTACAAGCTTCATTAATTAAAATAAGTTTTAGTTAGTGTTTCCTATAGTATAGCCATTTTAATTAAGCCTAATTTAAGTTTGATTATCAAAAACTTAAAGAGAAAATAATTATTTTCTGATGGATTGTGAGTGCCATGGACAGTGATATTAATAGTAGTCTTTGAAAAGTTACAGAAATGTTAGAGTGGAACAGTACTTCTAAAAACTCTTTAATGTAGTTCTTTGGGTGAAATCATTCTGAATGGCACCTATTAACTTTATTAAAAGCATGCATCAGAAAAATCTGCTGGTATATGGTTGTAGATTAGAAACTTTACCCATCTTGCCATATGTGTAATGTTTTCAGAAGTATTGTTCTAACCTTTATGACTAGTTTCTTTCAGTTCTTGACTATAACCCGCTGTCTCTCCCAGATAGTGAAGGGAGTGCTGCTCAGTTATCTCCCTGGCCACCTGTGTTTTAAACTTAAAGGAGAAAAATGTGTTCTTTGGCTTTAAAATGTATATGGTTTAATGACATGTTTAGAAAAATGTTCCTTTGGAGGTTTAGAGGCATACCTAGAAATAAACTCAGAGCATTTGAAATTAAAAACTTGGAGTAGAAAATGTTCATAAAGACACAAGAGAAAGTGTGAATGGGAGAAGGAATTTCTTCTCCCCCTGTCATTTAAGGCACTTAAAACTAGTCTTTTGTTGCACAAGGCTTACATTGTTTATTTTTATTATGGCCAAAGACTGAATACTGATAGAAGTTTTAGAATTTGAAGTACAATCAGATAGAGGCATCTTTTGGCATTTCTTTAAAAAAACTAATCTACATTTTCTTCTGGAAATAGAAAAGTGATAAAGTTTCCAATGCATAGCTTTTGGAATATAAAATAAAGTTCTGAAAGAATAGTAATTTTTTTTTTTTTGGTGGAACTGGGGATTGAACTCAGGTCCTTACATTTGCCAGGGAAGTGCTTATTCCACTGAGCCATCTCCCTGGCCCTAAGAATGGTAATGTTTTAATGCACAAAGTTTTAAAAGTGTTAATTTAAAAATTACCTCACTGTTTAATTCACAAGGTGCTTTGTTCAAGTTTGTGGGATGCTACACTGTCCCATAAATATTGTCCTCACACAAACTATGTGTATGTGTGAAATATGTATGAAATATACATTTTATGTATAAAATGTATGAAATATACATTTTACAACTAAAGGATGACATTCCTTGGGGATTTCATTTTCTTGATTATTTACCACCAGCAGGGCTAACATGATTTGGCAGATTTACATCTTTCAGTAAAGCACAGAAGTACTTAGTCAGTATTTAATTACTTACATAAAATAGAGGGAAGGAAAGGATTCCTAATGTTTGATTAGATTATGCTGTTCCATATATTTACGTCAGTATTGGTAAGAGAGGAAATGGCTATCACTTGATCTCACTTGCATAAGAATTATTTGCATATATTGGCCCTAGTCATAAGAGACTATACTCTTTAACCTTATATTTTTTCCTCAGGAATTTCAGGGACTTTGAAACCCCTATTTTATTCTCTTGGAGTAAACTTTCAATATACTTATGAAAACTTTTAATTTTGAATTTTAAAAAGTTAAGCTGGTGTTTCATTAAAAGCGCTCAGTAAATGACGGTTATGATTTTTTTTCAGTTATGGAACAGTTATAAATTTTATCACCTGTTCTATCGAACATAGTTGTAAACCTCAAAGCAGTCACAGCCTTGTCCTCGCATTTTTTCTAATCAGAGTGTAGTGATTGTGATCCTGTGTTGCCCTCTTATTGTAAACTGGGACTTTAGAGCACATAGAGTAAGCAGCAGGCCCTGTATTAAAAATACTTCTTGCCTTCAAATGTTAAACTACTTGAAAGTGTTTCCATTCAGATCTAAACTCATTTGAAGATTGAAATAGAAATGTGTATCTATCAGGGTTCAGGTTTTCTGCAAATGCTCTTAACAGTACCTAAGCAAATGAGCTTGGTCAAAATAGAAGGTGATATCAAGAAGGCCAAAACCATGAATTAGATCTCTCTGCCCCTTCCTTCCTCCAGTATTATACAGAGAAAAGAAAATGTCTTTGTTGCAGTGAGCTGCTTCTGAAACCTAACCAATTAAAATGTGTGCCATTAGCCATGTGTAAGCATTAAAAAAGAAATTTTAAAAGCGAATTGTTGGTGCATTCACATCACTTCCTGCAAATGATTTAAAGCATGTTCTTCTAATGGTGGGCTTGTTTAAATGGCATTTTAAATTTTTTTGATACTTCCTTACTATTGTGAAATGCTTTAGTATGTTATATTTAGGTTGCTGGTCTTCATGATTTTTTTATTTTTGCAATTATGTTACAATGCGTTGCTTGCATGCCTACTTACCCAAGTAAAAACAGTGCTGTTTGCTCTGGAATGTTCATCTTGTAGACAGGATTTGGCTCGTTTGCAATCATGGTGCAATATAGTGTACATTTGTTTTAAGTCAACAGTTTTATTTTTGTCATAATAAATAATTTTCCAATATGAAGTGAACCCAGTGTTTTCTTTTAAATGTAAAATATATTTTAAGTCGTTTTGTAGGGAGTGATAGAAACTACCATTTAAGCAATCAGAGAAGGAAATCTTATAGTCAGCGTGATGTTAGCTGGCCATGGAACCCAAGATCAGAAGTATAGCTAGATTTCCAGACGACTTGGAATACTGAGGAGAAACCACACGTGGCCCTCAGTCTTTCACTAGACAGGATTTCTGCATTTTTTGAGTGCACATGTGCGATCACGGACCAGTCTGCATTCTGGAGGGGACTGCTGAAGCTAGAAATCAGTCACAAGGCAGCGCCTGATGAGCTCTCCAGCCGCTTCAAAGCTGTTGCAGCTTGCACACGAGTTGCTAGGCAGAGAGGTTGAAATTGACGCCAACCTCCTGAGAATGTAAATAGACTGGTTACAGTGTTTGAGCACTCCCTTTTTTTTTTTTTTTGTCTTTTTTGAGACAGGGTCTCACTATGCAGTTCAGGCTGGCCTTAAGCTCACTTTGTAGCTCAGGCTGCTCTCGAACTCACAACAATCCTCCTGCCTCAGCCTTCCCAAGTGCTGGGATTACAGGCCTGCGCCACCATGCCCGGCTGAGCACTCCCTTTTCCTGGCATTTGGAGAGAAGGTTCCACCTGACCTCAGCTTTTGACTTTTACCCTTATTTCTCGATCCTCTCACCTTTTTGCCAAGAACATCAAGAGCTGTGCACGCTGCAGCAGCTCCTTTACTACGATATCTCTCTTTGTACCAGGGAGAAATCAGCTCTTTGTTAGTTTGTTATGTATAATTGTTTATTGCCTAGGAAAATAGTGAGAGTGAACCTATAGCAAGTGTGCCACAGCCAGCTGTTGGTTATCATTGAAAGCTTTAAAAGGGTCAGCATCACTGGCCTAGATTGACTTAATTACACACTGTGATATGAACAAGTGGAAGATGCATTTAGGCCATATGACTCACCTACATATTGTTTCACTTAAATTGTTCTTAGAAAAACAGATGTAATCTAATGAGTATGATAATTCATTATATTCATCTACAAGTAATGATTTCTAATATTTCTCTTTTCAGACCCTTTGAGGATCTGATAAAAAGTGATACTCTACATGAAAAATTACACATAGGTACAGAAGTAAATTTTGTGTAGAAGATTAAGAATTTTTGTGTACCTTAAGAATTGTGTAGGGGAGATACCTCAGCAGCCTGGCAAGCTCAAGGTCCTTTGTTCAATCCCTGATACTGCCCCCACAAATAACTTATGCTATGCTGCACAACATTTAGATTTCTTCAGAAAGATACCAGAAATCAAAAAAGCAACACACCTTGCCTATTTTTTAAAAATGGCTATATAGGTGTATTTAAACACATTAAACTGTACATGTTGGAAATACACAATTTGAAAACCTTTGGTATGTTATATATTCATGAAGATATAATTAAAATAACATCCATGATGTAAAGATTTTCTAGTGCCCCTTTGTAATCTCCCTGTGTTCCATGTCCTTTATTGCTCTAGGTCATTTTCATTGAATTTTATACATTCAGTACAACTCAGATTTGATCATCTTGTTCTGTGTTATAAGGAGTTCATTTTTTTCCTATTAATGACTAGTATTCATTGGTTAGATATGTCACAATTTGCTTTTACTTTCTATTCACTTATTAGCAGACATTGGGTTGCTTCTAATTTTGAAGTGCAAGTGAAGCTTCCTGAACAGTCATGCATAGGTCTTTGTATACACATTTACTTTCATTTCTCTTGGGTAAATCTAGAGATCTAACTTGAGCTTAAGTCAACAACTTCTGACATTGCCAGTCCTATGGATAACCCACTACTATATGAACTACGGGACTACGTTGGGTTACTTTGTTGAATTCATGCATCAAAACCCATCTGGGGAGCCCTGCGATGTAGCAAATGGTCTCAAATACTCTTAAGTGAGGGTGGCAGCTATAAAACAAAACAGCCCATCTTTTCTCACTGAATTAAGAGAAAGTGTATCTATCTTAACTAATTTATATACACAGATACAAAATGGACCTTCATTTGTATCCCCTTTTTTTTTGTCAGAGATGTGTATTCCCTTGCCATTTAAATATTGTCGTGTTTTAATACAATGAAAAACTGTTCTTGTTATAGCAGTACAAGAGCCTGCCTGGCAAGTGCAAGGGCCTGAGTTTGACTTCTGGTATCAAAAAAATAAATATACTTCCGAAAATATAAAAAAAAATTATCTTAATCATAAAAGAACACAGATATTGAAAAGTTGATTTCAGAAGAGTATACATCTGGTTTTTGTGTTACTGTTTGATTGTTTTGTGGTACCAGGGATTGAATTCAGGATCTTGCACTTGCCAGGCAGGCACTTATTCTCCTGAGCTATCTCCCTGACCCTAGAAGGGTATACATCTGTAAAGCTTATACATTTACCAAGTCTCTGCATAAACATTTCACTTTATGGAATCTGAGCCCTAATAGTCAAGCAAAATTGCACATTCTCCTGTAGACAAACTGGTAGTCTAAGTGAACTTGACAGTGCCGTATTAGGACTGACAGCATATACTTCTCTTTTGGCCGTTTTTTATAAGATTGGGTTATAACTTTTAACAGGAACTGTTTTTGCATTTATTAAAACACTGACTTATCAAAACAAGATACAAAACAAGATACAAAATTTTTGTAATGAAGAACAGATATTTTTGGTACCCATGCAATTCAGGATAATTAATTGGTGTTAAACAGGCTCTCAAACTGACCATTTAAAACTTAGCATGGTTTAGAGTAGACTGCTTAGGCCAGAGATGCTAGGAAACCATGTTAGAAACCTCTGGCAGTGGTTTGTTTACTACTTAGTATGAATCCACCCAAAATTGCAGTTGATTCAGGAAGCAGAGCCACTTGTCAGCATGAAAGATATATTTTCATTTAGGATTCCACTTTAACCTGCATGAAGTACTAATTTCCCAGGGTTATGAATCTGTTACATTATGTGATAAAAAGGATCTTGACATAAGGGGAGATTATCCTGGATTCTTTGTTTTCTAACTGATGTTATACTTTACTAAATTTCATGTCATAAAGTACATAAAAGAAAGTGTTCACCTTAGCCAAATAAACATGTACTGGCCACTTCCAGTATTCCTCTTATTATATGCAGTGTTCTTCCTGAGAGACGGGCTGTTCTGGTTTATAGCTGCCACCCTAACTCAGAGTATTTGAGACCATTTGCTACATTGCAGGGCTCCCCAGATGGGTTTTGGTGCTTTACTGATCTCCCCAAGCCCCCAGAACATGCTCATTGCACATGTTAATTTTCATAAGGAGTAGTTTGATGGCCACAGAAGCATTGATCTCTCATTCACTTCTTCCTTCCTGGAGCCTGTGTTGTTGAATAAAAATATATTCACCTATATTGAGGCTCAGGTTTGTTCAAGATGTGTGTGTGTGTGTGTGTGTGTGTGTGTGTGTGTTATCTCAACATAGACCTTTCCCTCATTGAGTTTGCAATCCAGCTGGGGAGATAAACATAAATGTAAAATGACTGCAGCAGAAGCCCAAGATTTGTGCCAGCCAAATATCTCAGGGCTGGCCAAATAGCTCGGTGGATTAAAGCACCTGTAAGGTGCAGGGGCCAAGGCCTTGCTATGCCTGCCCTATCCCCAGAGCACGCTGAAATGGCAATTGAGACTGAGCGTGGTGGTCATGTTCCTGTAATCCCAGCTTTGTGAACAGGGGAAACACTGAGTCCTATCTAGTAGTAAGACCCTGAACGCCCTGTAGACCCTTCCCTAAAAGAAATACAAAAAATAAGCTGAAGGTTTGTGTTTATCAGAGGTAAGTTTGTTGGCGCTGAGTCATTACAACACTATTGATTTTCAATTTAAAAAAGCTACTAAGCACATATTCCTAAATTAGACATGAGGTTTTAGGAGGGAGCAACAAAAGAAATACAGAAAACTGAGAAAATCCAACTTTTGATAAGCAAATTACATGTCTCCTGTGAAATTCATACTTTGAAATGCTAAACTACAGTACCTTAAAGTTAACATTTGAAGATTCTTGGTTTTCTGTAAGTGTTTGATTTAGTTTGTCAGTGAAATGCTGGGATTACACACATCTACTATCCTGCGAGGCTTAGAGACTGTTTTTGTAGAAGTAATCTAGTTGAAATGAGGTCCTTTGGGCAAGACTGCGCAAATATAAGGGGAAATCCAGACACACTGATATACTAAGGGCAGGTGATATGAAGACACAGGAGACAGCACTTGGAACACGTGGGAAGGTGGGCTGTGAGACAAAGGCTTCTCTTGTTTCAGCCCCTCCGGTCATGGTATTTTGTTTCAGCAACCATAGCAAACTAATACAGATATGTAATGGTTTTCAGCTTAAATCTTTTCACAGACTTCAAGTCACTTTTTATCAATTGGAGGAAAGTAAGTCTGACCAAAATGACCTGTCAAGAATTTCTCCAAATTCTATGGGCTGTTCAGAAGTGATGGCTTTTCCTGATCAGGGTCTAACCAGACAATCTACAGAAATGTGTTGCCATGGCCAGTGTTGGTACCCTTGGTTGTAAATGATAGAAACCCAGACATACATAAGAAAAATGAGAGGACAGTTTTGGGTCTCATAAACAATCCTCCACGTCAACCACATGCCTGGTTTTATGAACAACAGATTTGGGGATATGAACACTATAAGGCCTTCCTGCTTCCCACCCTGTGCCACTGACCATCACAGCTTTATTGCTTTCCCCCAGTGACAAGACTTGTCCTTCTGCCCAAAGAGAAAAGGAGACTTATTCTTAAAAACACCACTTTGGAGAAGCACTATGACTAGCCCAGAACAGGTTTGGTGGGTATCCTGAGACCAGGTTCCAGAAGCTTGTGGTGTAAACATGAATGTGTGAGCATCTGGGTGCATAGTGGGTTGGTAGAAGCCTAAACTGATAAAGAGTAGAACAGAAGAGCCACTTTGTGAGCCAGGCAGCCCCGTAAATTTGTCTACGTGTCTCCGTCTTGCGGTTGCCCTATGATGTGAATGTAGCTTCAGCAGCTTTTATGTGCTCCATCCAGAAATTTCTTAGGGTATTATTTCAGGAACCATTGTAGAAAAGCATAATTGTAACAGATTCATAATTTATAAAACATTTTACTTCTAAGATCAATATAAATTTCTCTAAACATTGGATTGATAAATTGAATTTGTAAACCCAGTAGTTACTGTGTGTAGGGCTTATCTCTACCACTTTCTGGCTGTATACTTTTAGGTAAGTTACATTCTTTGTCTTAGTTTTTTAAAAAATATTCCATCTGTTAAAAGGGCCTGCAAGCAGGCGCAGGGGCCAGGGGTTCAGGCCGCTGGCCTGCCATGCCAGTTCCGCCCCTGAGGCATGATAAGACATTGAGTCTGGGTATGGTGGCATGCACCTGTAATCCCAGCTCTTGGGAGGCTGTAAACAGGTGGATTACTATGAGTCTGATCTAGTAGTGAGACCCTGAACACCCTGTAGACCCTTCCCTAAAAAAATACCAAAATTTTTTTTCACCTGAGTTATCAAAGACATGAGATAAAAAAGATAAGTGCCTCGAATATGTTAAGTGCTCAATAAATGGAGCTACTAAAATGAGATGTTTGACAGCAAGATTTTCACATTAGCCTCAAGCCCATTACTGCTAAGCAAGTAAGTTAGAACTGTAATTTAGGTGTTCTGATGTTAAATGCATTATGTGCCCTTACAGCTTAATGATTGGCCGTAGACCATCTGCTTCAAAATCACGTGCCAGTCCCTGGTCAAAATACATGTTACTGGGTCTTTCCTCAGTCTTACTGAATCTCTGATGGCAGAACCAGGGAGGTTCAATTTGTAGGTATCTATAGATACTGTATTGTTCTAAGCATGCTAAGGTTGGAGGCTCTAAAGAAACATACAATAGTAGTTTTGGTGTAAAAATTACATATAAGAAATCAGATTTGGAATACAACATTATACTTTGAAACATGGCAGCTTTAGTTTTTTTTTTTTTTTTTTCTTAACGAACCTTAGAATTAAATTGAAAATCAGTACCTGTATTTTTTGTTCCAGTTACCTCATAGCTGTATTTTATTAAAATTCTGATTCCTAAGTTAATGGAAGCAGAGTGACTGAAAATGTGGAGCATTGCCCTTTATCCTTCAAAATTGCCTGATCAGCTTAGATAATCCTCAAGTCCCTTAGATAGCCTCCTTGGCATTAGATTTTTCTTTGTTGTCTTTTTTAATGTTCTGGGAAGAGCTTTGATTCTGGCCCACAAACAAAGAACTTACAAATCATCAGAAGTCATCACTCTCATTCTCACAACAAAGTAGCTGCATAAACTGAAAGCCAACCGTCTCTCTGGTCTCTCTGAGGTACTTCAGAGAACTGAGGTCGTAGAACAGACTGCTGCCCCAGAATGGGGGAGATGACTAAGTGAAAGAAACACATCACAGTTTATCCAGGGAAGAAATCCTGGAGTGGACCTGGCTGGGGAGACAAAAACACAGACACGTGGGGGACATTTTAACCTCTGGCATTGCAGCTTTTGTCAAGATGGTAGTTGCTAAGCTGTATCTCACACAGTTCCTTTATGTATCTCTCCTCAGATCCTTTTACAATGGGTCTGGCTTTGAACAAAAAGGGCAAGACATGGTGAAAGATAAAAACCAAGGAAAAATCTGAAGCCAAAGCAAGCACCAGAACACAGACTTGACACATTTTGCAATTAGAATGCTGACTTTAAGACAATTAGATTGATGTGCTGAGGGCTAAGATATAACGTGATACATACTGAAAAGCAAGCACTGTGTAAATACTTGCATTATAGTATGTAAGACTAATAGGTATACATTAACTACACATTAAGGAGATTTAGAGAATCTTAAAATTACCAAAAGTGTACAAAGTAAACAGTCACATATAAGATAAAGCATTAGTAATGAATTGTCATAAGCGATCAGGGGCTGTAGGACTTTTCATGATTCTTTTTTCTCTACCCATCTTGCTTCTCTTCTTGTTTTCCCTCCTCTCTCTCTCTCTCTCTCTCTCTCTCTCTCTCTCTCTCTCTCTCTCTCTCTCTCTCTTTCTCTCTCTCCCTCCCTCCCTCCCTCATCTTTTTCATGCTGCTACCCTCTTCTTGCTGTCTGCCAGATAGGACAAGATCCAGTGCACCCATCACAGACTAAGCTGAGGGCTGTTTTCCTCGTTCTTTATGCACTTCTTTTCCTGCTTCTCATTTTCTCACCATCTGGCTCATAACAAAGAAGCCTAGCAGAGTTCAAATGGGGGTGTAACACCCAGAGAAGAACCCAGCTTGATGATGAAAAGATATGCATGTGCAAACTGTGAGCATTTGCTGAAGGAACCTGGGATGAGTCTTTTGGTGGGCAGGTTAGTGAGAACAATTGCACTGTTTGAAAGATGGACGAGGGCCAGGGAGATGGCTCAGTGGAATAAGCACTTCCCTGGCAAGCGCAAGGGCTTGAGTTCAATCCCTGGTTCCGCCAAAATAATAATAATAATAATAATAATAAAGTGAAAATGTTCGGGGCCAGGGAGATGGCTCAGTAGAGTAAGCACTTCCCTGAAAGATGGAAATCAATTTTGGGTGCCCCGAATACCTCTGCTGGCCCAACAACAGGCACGGCAGTCGCCATGCTGGTGTGGGAAGGTGGTTTGATCAGAGTTGAAAGAGTTGGAGCTAGGGCTGGGGCTCTGCTTTTGCAAGTGGCTAAAGTCTGCAGGAGCAGGGAAAGCCACAAATTTGACAGGGTGTAAAACTCAAGTTGATGCATGCCTCATTTTTTATTGGATTTTAATATTTTTACGAAAAAAATTAGTATGTAGGACCAAATGAGCACATTTATTATGGGGAGTTGCTATCCATACATGACACATCAATCAATTCTTTTTCTCTGGTACTGGGAACTCAAGACCTTGCTTGTATTTGCCAGGCAGGTGCTATGCCACTGAGCTACATCAGTTTCTTTTGGTGTCTTGGTTTTCCACTGATTTTAAAAAGTGTTTGTTAAATAATTTATTTCATTCTCTGTGATGAGGTCTGATTAGAAAGAAACATAGAAAAACATATACACAATCTTTTGTATCTCCCTTAAAGTTAAATTTCAGGCTACATTCTTTCTAGCCGGTTAGTGAGTGTCCACTAGATGGCAGAGTAGGATTTTATTTTGCCCAGTTTCCAGTACACAAAGTTTTAGTTATTTGGTAACCATCCTATTTAAACGTTTGTATATAGAAAGTAGTACCTCTCTGAAAAAAAAAAAAAAAAAAAAAGAAAAAAAAAAAAATTTTGAATAATTCAATTGTTTGTGTACTTAGATCCAAAATGTTTAATACTCTGAAGTTTCTGTATAAGTTGATTGTCCTTATCCAAGATTTTTAGGATCAGAATTGTTTTGAATTTGTTTTTGGAATTTGAAATGTTTTCATATATATAATTAGATATTGTGGGAATAGAGCTGAACTCTAAACATAATTTATTTATAGTTCTCACACACCATATTGGGGTACCCTAAATACAGAGTACTTTATACAGTAAGTCTAGTGCGCTTACATTTTGACTGTGACCTGTCTTGAGGTCAAAAGTGTAATTTTCCTTTTTTTCCACTCAAAGAAGTTCGGAATTTATATTTCCGGGCTATATATACTCAACCTGTACTAATAGGTTCATTCAAGTTTAATTAGTTGTGGATTATCTTACCAAAATGTATGTGCCATTGAACTATCTTTAACAGATAGGTATGATGCTGTTTTTTTTGTTTTATTTTTTTGGCAGAACTAGAGACTGAACTCAGTCCCTTGCACTTGTCAGGGAAGTGCTTATATCTATTGAGCCATCTCCCTGGCCCAAGATGATTTTTTGACATTTTTGTTGCTACTCAATAACTATTCCTGTAATCTTTAAAAATTATCCTTCTATAATTTTCATGTATTGACACATGCTACCACATTTGTCTGTATTTTGCAAATTTGCTTACACATTTTTCCAAAGAACTTTCAAAAATAAATGTTCAAATAGAATTGGCTTAGTTATTAGGAATGTTAATTAAGAGAGTCTGAAAGATAGGATTGTATCAACAACCACCATTTATTTATGAGAGTTTATGATACTATGATGTGTCATCTCTAAATATGATAGGAACTTTAGCTCTTAACTCCTATCTCTCAGTAACCTATTCTTACTTGGAAATAGCAGATACTCTATAAATTCTTACAAATTTGGATGGAGCTGAATACAGGTAACATCTGTTTGACCTGAAACATCTAAGGAGATGTATCCAAGGGGTGACATATAATTGCATTTTTTAAGAAGAGTCATCTTTTTCCAACAAAAAACTTGGATCTCATATCTCCCCAGATGATGATCACTTTATTTACTAATAAGGGGGTGAAGGAACCAAAAACTTAGTATGGGGCTTAAGATTTGCACATATAAAAATCTGTAATTCTTATTTTAGACAACAAAGAAAAGTAATGAATTGTTCTTTTTTAGTTTCTGGTAATTTTGCCTATGATTGATTAATGTGCACAGGCTACAGTGAGTAATAGAAGTTGTCATTGAGAGTCCTGGCTTCCAGGAGAGCAAGTTCAGAGGGTCTTGGGGCCACAGTAAAGGATCGGGTGGTTGATGGGCATGTTCCGTCGTGGTGAAGAGTGGGAAGCAAGCACGCACACCAGAAACGTCTGCTCCTCTGGGCTTAGCTGCGATAGCAGAGGCATTTTAAATTCATTTCTTCAATTCAGCAAGAGGGCTGTTAGACTGTTCTTCTAAGAGGTCTTTCCAGCTTCACTCTGTTCAGAGGTTTGTTCACAGATGAGCAATTTCAAATTTCTAATCTCTTTATGCCTTTCAAAAGGTTTTGCCATTCATCTCTTTGATTGCATGACTTCTAGTTATTTCTAGAATATATTAGCCTAGAAAATGTTATTATAACCCAGGTGCTATGGTGTGCAGCTATGATGTAGGCATTCAGGTGGATCGTGAGTTGGGGCCACCCTGGGCTATATAATGAAGGCCTTCTGGACCAATAGCAAGACTCCATCTCAAAAAAAGAAAAGAAAGAAAGATAGTTGATAAACATATTGTACATTTTAAGCATCAGTGGCAGTAATTTTTTTCAATTTTGCAAATTATTCATTAATTTCAACAACAGATACTTATTTAAAGATTACTATGCAATATGCTACTTGTAAAGAAAGGAGGATTACAGTGCTGAGGAATGAATTGTTTCCTTTCTGGAGTTTCCTTTTGGATTTTAGCACATATAAAATTACTTTGAGTGAGTTCTCTAAAGTACCTTGACCTACATTGTTTCATTTGGTATGGGTGGTGGGATGCAGAGGTGGCTAAAAGTTCCTGCTTTATGGAAGGTTTCATTTTAGTAGGAGGGATAAATGTGTACATACATGGCATAATCTTAGAGATAGCACTGTAGAGAAAAGCAAGGATCAGCTCTGTGTCTCTGGACTTCACAATTTGAGAATGATGAAATTAAGGAGACACCTTCCCAAAGACCCCTGGGAAGATTGCAGAGGACTACACACTGTTGTGGTTTGGAGTTTTACAAGGGAACAATACAACAGAGGACACACATTTTATTTTATAATAAATCACCCAAAGAAACATATACAAAGAGTGCAGGAAATCTGCTCTCACACTGAAGACCAAGGAATCCAGCTGAAGGCATGGATCCTAATATCCTCCAGGAGTCCAGCTAAAAACCTATAGCTCATAACAGTGCCCTCCACTCCACAAGTCCAACTAGAGGCCTAGAGCTCACAGATAGGTTCACGCAGGCCTGCTTCACAGGTACTGGTAAGGTGCAAAGGTCAGTGGTGCAAGCTAGAAAGTCTGTGCCAGAAGAATGAAGGATCTGCTAGCAAGCTGGCTGTCTGCACTGGAGCCAGGAAGTAACTCTCAGAGTAAGAACCAGAGCTTGCTCAAAAAGCATAGCCATCTTCAGCAACAGTGAGGTCCTGAGCTTCTCTGAGGATTAGAAAAACAAGTTCCCATCAGGAAAGCCAATGTGACAAGCTTCTCCAGGAGACTGAGCTTGTCTTTGGGGAGTGCAGTATCCAGTGCAGACACTACCTAGTTCCAGGGGAAGGAGATGAGATGAACAAATGGAGACTTAGCCAGATACCCAGGTCATTGTAAGGAGTCTGGGTTTTATTCAAATTATTTCAAGAGATACTGGAGAAAATAAAGGATTTAGTAAATAGGGAATTGATACAATCTGAATTTTCCTAAGAATCTTCACTGTGACATATTCTAGCCTGAGGAAAAAACTAGAATAAACAAAGAGACCAGAAAAGAAGGGGGGAGTGTGTGTGTGTGTGTGTATATATATATATATATATATATATATATATATATATATATATATATAAAATCAGTACTAAAGCTTTCTATTAGTTCATTAAAAAGAACAGTGTTTTATTGTTTGATCAATCATATGCTGTATCTGATAATCTGAGCAACTACTTTGAGGATAACAATATGCCATGTTATTACAATTGTTAATTTCTTATTTTGAAATTCTGTATCATTTTTGTTGATTTTTAAGCTTTCTTTAAAATAAAATAGAAGTTCTAAGTATTGTTAAATGATTATCTTGTTACACTTTATATAACTTTTATTGTCAAAATTCTCAGATTAAAACTATGTACTTTTTAAGAAATTCTAGTCTTGTACTGTCTGACATGGCTAAACTACTTAGGTTCACATATTTTAGAGTAGAGAGGTCATATAAAGATCAGAGATTTCTAAATTTACATATGACAAGAGGCACAATAGCCCATTCCCACAATCCCAGCACTCTGAAAGGGTGAGGTAGGAGGATTATAAGTTTATACCTGACCTGAGTAACTTACAGACTTAGTAAGACCCTGTCATAAAATTTACAAATAGTATTGAAAAGGCTGAAGATGTAATTCAGAGGAAAAGCCCTGGGTTCAGTTGCTAGTACTAAAGAGAAGAAGAAACGGGGGGAAAAATCCCTTCCCAGTGATTCTGGCCCTCAGCTAGTTATGCCTTATGGACTTGCCTGCCCTTGAATGGGAAACGACCTAGTGATTCACTTCTAATGAACAATATATGGCAAATGTATCACCTCATCAAGGTTACCAAGATGAAGCTCTGCCTTTGTCAGTTCTCTCCTTGTCTTTCCTCAGAAATGAGCTGCCCCTCACGGACCTGCTTATGCCCTCAGCCAGAAAGGAACCAAGATCCTCAGCACAGCAGCCTGTGAACAACCACATCCTACCAATAACCACAAAAGTGGACTTGGACTCGCACTCCCCAAATCATTGTGCCTCTATTGCTTCTTTGCAGACTCTGAGTCAGAGCTTCACAACTCAGCTGCTCCTCATTCCTGGCCCCCAGAAACTGTGAAATAAAAAAAATATCTGTGATTTCAGGCTGCTAAGCCTTGTAATTTATATAGAAGTAAGTAATACAATAGCTTAAGTGTATCCTAGAACATACTGCCAAAAAATGTAAATGCAAAACTGTAGGCTTCTGAGTGCCTGTTTTCAAAGTTTCTGGGCTAAGTACAACTATTGCAAAGGAAATAATCCTTCTAACTAAATATCCAGACAACATGTCAAAAGGCAGAGTTACTTGCTAAAATGAAAATATACTTTGATAGAAACTATTAATACCCATCTCCATATGCTGCTCCCCACACTAGTTCTGCCCAATAGGCTCTATGTGGAAATAAGTTTTCACTTCTAGGTCAATTTATCCCCCCTATATTCTGGCTAAACTTTAAACGCAGATGGTGGGGAAACCTTCTCCCATGGATGAAGAGGAAAGATAAATTGCATTATGTCAAGAACTAACATTTTACACTCTGTTACAATAGTGTAGCCTCTGATGTTCACTCTGATAAGAATCGCAATGCAAAAGACATTGGTGTGCCAACCTTGTTTAGGGACCTGAACTGCTCTGTATATGCACACAACACCACTAGTCTAGTGAGTAGGGCAAGTTCTTGCTGTGTGTTCACTTGCCCCAAGTGAGACTAGCACTTTCCTCATCTTCCACAGTAATCTGGCTAAACCATTCAGAATGTTTTAGAGGTAGTGTACACCATGGGAATCAGCAGTACATACTCACATATTCTCATCTATCTCACTTTGAGAACTGGCTTTCTGAAACTGAGATCTCTGTGTCTGACTAGTATTTCAAGTCTGTTGTTCTTTTAGTGTAAAATATTTGGGTCACTTCAGCTCTTTAGAAAATGACAAACTGAGCCTTTCTTTCAGCTGGAACCACCATGTTCCAGTAATTTGCCAAAATGACTACCACAAAAGGCAAGAGGAGGGGAACTTGGTATATGTTTTCCAGGTCTTTTAGAAAACATAGGGTGTTCCCTGGCCACATGCATTTGAATATACAAAAAGGGTGACATTGTAGGCATCAAGGGAAGGGGTACTGTGCAAAAAGGACTGCCTCACAAATGTTACCATGGCAAAACAGTAAGAGCCTACAACATTACCCAGCATGCTGTTTGGCATTGTTGTAAATAAGCAAGTTAAGGGCAAGGTACGGGCCAAGAGGATTAATGTGAGTATTGAGCATATTAAACACTCAAAAAGTCATGATAGCTTCATGAAGCATGTCAAGGAAAATGATCAGAAAAAGAAAGGAGCCAAAGAGAAAGGTACCTGGGTTCAACTGAAGCGCCAGTCTGCCCCTCCCAGAGAAGTGCACATGAGTTGTTAGAACCTGTTCCCGTGAATTCATGTCATAAACTGGGGGTGTTGCTCTGCCATTCAGTATCTAATTGGCAGCTTAAGTGTTCTAGGCCCTATATACAAATAAAATCATCCTGTATTATAAGGGTGTTTTTTTTTTTCAGTTAAACAGGTATGTGGTGCCTTCTTACTTAGGAAATATTTGCAGCAGTTTTCACTGTACGTAGTAATTGTATCTAATCTTTTCAATGTTTTTCTCGCTAAAAGATATTGCTGAAGTATTGTGCATGTATATACTCTAATATTCAAATATTTATAAAATATTCATATTGGATTGAAGATCCTATAAGTCATCATGGGAAAAAATGTATCAAAATAAATAGAAGTCACTTTGGAAACAAATACGTCCATTTCAGTTAAATAAATTGTTTAAAGCAGAAAAACAGTGACAAACCATAAGCTCATGTACTGTAATGCAGTGGGCCAGAAGACATAAGGAAAGGAGCAGGATGGGAGTATAAAAAATGATTGATATGAGGGGCTCAAGGGAAGGAAGTCTGAATGGGAGACTGTGTTGGTGATAACTGCTGAGAAAGATTACAGCTAAAGGACACATAGAGGTTAGTATGGGAGAGGAACACGGAGGCTGAGAGAATAGTGCTTAAGTTGGAAGAATCTGAATACAGACAGTTACACTAGAGGCATGTGATCTACTGCCTCAGCTTGACAACAGCACTTCCTCCTCATCAGAAAGCTTTGTAGAAAATATTTCCTACACCAGGTGTGGCAGTGCGCCTCTGTAACTATAGCAGCCTGGAGACTGAGGTGGGAGGACCGCACATCGAGTTATCCTGGACTGTATAGTGAGAGCATGTCTCGAAAAATCAGAAATAGAAAAGCAAAGACACTCTAGTAGAAGCTTCCAATTTCAACAAACAGAAGAATTTTTTTTCCTTTCTGATTTTAACTGCTCTCCTCTATACCACCTATGTTCTGCAAAATGCGTTTGATCAAAGGCATATTTTATTCTATCCCCTGCCCCCAGTTTCACCGATGGCTGAGCTTATTCTATTAGGCTGCAGTTCCCTATTCCTGGCCTTTCTATTTATTTGAAATCATCTGTAATATATTAATGTGTCAGTGAAGCTGAGAGGTTAAATGTTCAAGCTTTAAACAGTCATAGAATGGATTCTGTGGGAAAGATTTAATTTTTAGAGTGAATGTTAATCAAAAGATTCTCTCTGAATCCTTGAAAAAAAAAATCACTGAAAAGCCACATGCGTACCTACCCTTTTTGACATTGGCAACACTTGTTCTCAAACTGTAGCCAAAACACAGTCTTTTACACTTCCTAATTTCACTCCAGGTCATATAAAAGTCACCAAAATGTTCCAATATTCTGTGCTATGCCAATGGATTGGAAATGCACTGAACAGAATATTTTAGAAATGATCCCCTTGCAAAAGCAAACCACAGAACAATGCTAGAGTGTGTTCTTTGATGACAACTGATGGCAGAGCACTGTGGCCCAAAACACAGAGGCTGCCAGGTGCCATCAGCTACATCCTACGTGCCGAGAGTGATTTGAGCAGTGACTTCCCTTGCTCGGTGTTCATCTGCATGTCGTGGCAGGACACCTTGTGCTGGCAGCTCATTTATTTCTTTGCATCAATAATGTTTGCAATTAGGGCCTATTAGTCCTGATTGAAAGTGAAGCATCAAAGGTGGTATGCGATTTGAAAAAGAAGAAACAACATCTGGAGTCCTGTCATCTTGGTGGGAGAGAGAAATGAAAAGCGGGGGCACAAAAAACAGGAGCTTTGGTAAACAGGAAGCAAGATGTGGGACTATTTCTTCAGAGAGCGAATCCTGTTTAACTTGATAGATACTACAACGATGCTAGTTATATCTGAGAGGCATCACAGGGACCATGCCAAGTGCTGAGGCACAGCAGCTCAGTAGAAATTCATCCAGCCCTGTACCATAGTGTGACTGCCATTCCTTGATAATAATTGGAGTTTTATGAGTATGAACTGAGAGCATGAAAAGACCACTGATACAGTTCTTCAAGTGGTAAAATGGCTCAAAGTGACAATGAACTGGATGTGTTGATACAGTCCTGAAACCTAGCTACCCAGAAGTTCCAGGCAGAAAGATCCCAAGATCAAGGCCAGTCTGGAAAATGTAGGAAGATCTTATCTCCAAATAATAAAATAAAATACAACAAAATGCTCTGGGGATGTAGACATAGGAGCCCTTACCTACCTTGGACAAACCTTCACTTCAGTGATGGCAAACCTCTTATGGATTTCTAGGATTACAAACAGCCTGCTGTGGCACACATGCTGTAGATTCACCACTATTGCACCAGTACCACAAAAAAAAAAAAAAAAAAAAAAAAAAAAAAATTCTTGCAAAAGCAACCATGGAACAATGCTAGAATGTGTTCTTTGATGACAACTGATGGCTGGAAGAACACAGTGGCCCAATACGTGGAGCTGGCCAGGTGCCTTCAGCTGCGTCCTCCACACCAAGAGTGATTTGTGCAATGACTTTCCTTGCTCAGTGTTCATCTGCATGTTGTGGCAGGACACCTTGAGCTGGCAGCTCGTTCATTAGTAAGCAGCATCTTTTTTAAAAAAAAATAAGTGACATGAACTTAATCTTCAAACTGATTTTCTCTCCCATCTCCTGATGCTATACCATATCCACTTGACCAACAGAAGCTCATTGGCTGAGGACCTGAGCTTTCATGAAAAGTAGGAAGGGCTGGCATAATGTAAGAGGATGAGTCAATGATCTACACAATTTATTATAAAGAATGATTGTTTGCATGTTCCCAGATACAGTTTTGCAACAGTGATATTTTAGTTCTGTCAGAGGGATGTCTTTCCTATTGTTAAAATGCAAGAAAAAAAAGGTGAAAAATTGCAAGAAGATGTCTTGGCTTTATTTGCTGTTATTGTGTTTGCAATAGGGCTTCACTGTATAGTCCAGGCTGGCCTTGAACTTGGGGTGCTCCTCCTCCTTCATCCTCCCAGGTGCTGGTCTTACAGTTGTGCTACTCATCAGGAAAGATATATCTTTAAGTGTTAATTTAGCCTTGCTTTTTATAATATGAAAGGTAAAGTATATGGTTTTGCTAGGAAATGGCAGTACTGTGAGGCCACTTGATGGAAGAGGCTATAGGTAAGAGAGAGAAGGGCCAAGAGTGGCAACATTTCCTCAGACTTCAAGGTGAAGGATGTCCCCTCTGCATTAACCTTCCAACACAGGGTGAGCTGGGAGTCAAGGTATAATATGTGTGTAGTACGTGTTTAATGGGGCAGAAATTGAAGGCATACTTTGCTTTCTTGTCAAGAAATTCTTACACCAATTTCCAAGGCATTGCCATACTCCCATTTAAGTTTTCCCTGCTGTACACTGAGTTATGTTTCAGGAGTTTTGGGAAACTTGACCTAAAACCACGGACTATCTAAAATGGGATAGTCATAATATCATGTTCATGGCATGACTGCAGAAAATGTACATGTCATTAAGAGCTGGTTAAAAATTCCATTTTGGTTAAAAATTACAAAACAAACCATTACATTCAGTAGTTTATAAATATTTCATTAAGCTTTGATTGAAATAGGAACATTTGAAAAATTGGCCCAGTATTGAAGTTATGAAAAATAGACTTTAAAAATTGTTCCTACAGGCAACCTGCTTTGAATTATTACCAAGCTTAAGAAATAGGCCATTTTAGGGCCTGATGATAGAAGAAGAAAGCTCTCTGTTTTTTTCTAAAAAGAATTTGTGAAAGGGCCTCATGGAGGTATACTGGCTTTTGATTAAATTTTCTGGATTTGTTGTATTGTGGCTCTGTTTGTTGGATTGACTACTTACTAAGCATATTGCTTTCATGGAAATTTGGATATTAAAAATCACAGAAAGTTACTTTATGAAAATATCATATTATATGGATGTTTTAAAACATAGTTAGAAATGTAGACCATTTGGCACAAGAATTTTAACATTAAGAAAATTACACCAATTTAACTCAGGATGACTGTCTACAAGTTAGCAGAAGGAAAGCATGTTTGTGTTTCAGTTATACATATTTCCCAAATGCTCCTCCTCCCTGGGTGAAACACCTCTTTTACTAAAAAGCTAAGACATGAAATAAAAGGAAGACTGCATTCTTTAGTTGCTCCATCTTGGGCAAATTATTTAGCATCTCTTTGTCTTTGTTTGGTTCTCTTTTTTGTTTTGTTTTTCTTAAGAGAGAAAAAATTTAAAAATAGCAATAAAACAGAGTTTCAAAACAGAGCAGTAGGAGAGTAACAATAGTTAATACATCATATGTTGTTACATTCATAGTAGTTCAGTGTACAAGATACAGGCATGAAATATTATCCAAACAATATTAGCAGAAATCTTTCTTTTCAATAAGCTAAGAGGTATCAGCTATATAACTGTCTTAACTATCTTGTGTATACATCTATTTTTCCCCTGAGCAAGGTAACAACACTTACCTTATTGTCTTGTTATAAAGATTAAATGTAATGCATGCCAAAGACTTGAAATTATGAGACATAAAAGACCTTAAAAGTTTTTATTGAACTTCCCAATTTTCTTTTCCTAGCCTTTCCTTATATCTTTCCTCCATCATTCTTACAAAAATATTTCTTAACACCTTATGGCATTTCCTGTTGGATCTTTATGTTTCCTTCCTTCCAACACAGATCTTATGATTATAAGGTACTTCTGCATCCTAGGCATTGGAATAAAATGCAGAGGATGTGGGCAACAAGATTTGGTTTCTGAGGCTAGGGAGGCAGCAGAGTGGAACAGTGCTTGCCTGGCATGCACAAAGTTCTGGGTTTGAGCCCCAGCATAATTTTTTTTAAAAAGCTGTCTCTGCCCTGAGATTAAAGCTCTGCAAAAGGCATAGGAGAGTCTCAGTTAATTGTAGCATTAGACAGAATGCAGTGAGTACACACATAAAGAATGCCTGAATTACATGAGAAGAAAGAGGAGACATATATTTTAATGAACAATGTAATATGATCTGGGAAAACTTCCTATCCCACATGGCATTTGCATTAGATGTTGCATAGGGGCATTTTAAGGATGGGCAGGGGTATGTGAGCAAAGACTCTGAGGCCACAGGCAAAGAACCCATCTGGAGAATTTGAGTAATTTTGTGAAGTTGAAACCTAGGACTCATGCCTGGAAATGCAGCGTGGGAATCAATGACAGAAAAACTGGCTTAACATCCTAAGTACTTCAGAATTTATTTTGTTGGTAATGAGACACTATCAACAGTAAAGAACAAAGAAGGATAAAATTAGTCTTTTTTTTCTTTCTTCCCTCTTTCTCTGTTCCTTCCTTACCTGTAACTCTGAAGAATGAGTTGCTTTTCATTAAAAGGAACTTATCAAGCTTACTGCTCTTTCCTTTTGCTATGTCTCTAGACTTGCTGTAATTCTGGGAAGGAAGTTCAGTACTGTGTGTCCTCAGATGAAGCTACTTATAATCCATTATACTCTTAACTCACATTTACATATTTTAAATGATAGCTACCAAGAAAATATTATTTATAATAAATATTCAAGTGACTTGAACTTCGTTGGTGTTTACTCTTGAATAAGTGCCTTTGGTCAAATGTTGGTTTATATTAAAACTAATTAGTGGATGATAGCTTATATTAGCATAAAATAGACATTGTTTTGAAATAGTGCTCCTTGATAATGCAAAGTAAGCATGAACTGTGTGGAAATTGTGTTCTTAATCCTCAAAGAAACAATGTTTTGATTTTCTGTTGAGAATATTGTATTTCATTACATAATTTGATTCTTTAGTCCCACTCATAGTTTAGCATAAGAAATGTGAAGTTTAAAATATATTAAATGTAAAGTTTCACAATGCTTATTATGAGTAGTATTCTGTTTAATTCCCTCAAAGTCACTTATTACTATTATTATTATTTTTTGCTACCAGGGTTTGAACTCAGGACCTTGTGCTTGGCAGGCAGGTGCTTATGCTACTGATCTATCTCCCCAGTCCCTAATGCCCTCAAATTCAGCTCCATCTTTCAATCCAAAAAGAAAAGAGAATTTTTTTTAAAGGAGAATTCTGTCTTTTGTTTTCCTAGAAAGTAAGAACCAACCTTTATTTGTCCCTGTGTTTTCTTTCTTCTTGGTAAGTTCCTAAACCTCCAAGTCTGTTTCTCCATCTGTAAAGTAGTAATTGTAGAAGAAGCTCCCTCACTCTGTTGTAAATTCTGTGCGCAATGCTCTGAGAATATGTATGACTCAGAGGTTTAGGTAAATGTACTACTTTCCAAAAAGGATTAAACAGCCTTCTTGCCAAACTTTCTTCACTTATTATTATAGGCCAATCTTGTTCTTTAAAAAAATATGTATATGTATATAACTCTCCCCCACCATCTCAAACCCAAATAAGCTTAACAACATGACTGTGTTGCAAAGATCAGTGAGCCAAGGACACCAACAGGTCACTGTCCAGACTCCATAGTCATAGCAGGACTGATTCTTGGCCATGTGCGTCTATGGGAGTGGGAAGTTATATAATGAAATGTTCCCATTAGATCAGTGTCGCACAGAATAGTTAATCCTGGTAGCAGTGTACATGCCCGTCAGCAGAAGAAGGGATAGACAGCTTCTCTGTGAGTAGGAGGCCTATATTTGGCTTGATATGAGAAGCCAAGCTGTGGGCCAAGCTTGACTCTCCCAGATGAACATGTTCCTCTGCCCTCAATCCCGCCTCACTCATTGCTCTGAAAGTCTGTGACAGCCTATGTCAAATAGGGCTTTGAAAGTCAAAGGTGACCACTGAAGACAATGCCAAGGAAGCCTGAACCTCAGCCATAGTCCGCTGCAGTCAGATGCAGCAGATTTGTCTGGGCTGGTTTACCCGAACTTGTGGAGCTAACTTTGCCCAGCATTCTGAACTTTCTTAGGCTATTATGACTCATTGAAGTACATGTTCTGGCTTTCCATATGTTACTCAGAGATTGGTGTATCAGCCAAGAGCATCTTTGCAGGAACTGATGAAATACAGGGCTCACTGATAACTGCTCAGTGTCTTCTAGAAGGGATGCCCAGCTGGGCAGGTTAAAGGAGTACAGATACTTGAAGTCCTGAATTTGCAAGTCTAGAACGTAATACAGAGGGAATTACTATAAAAATGGAGACTAGTTCTAGTGACTACTGAGAAAAATTAATAAATCAAGATAGTCCTTTTAAGTGGTATTCATTAAACAAAAGCAAAGCTTTTTTTACTCTTTTATTTTCTTTGAGACACAGTCTAGCTATGCAGTCCAGACTGGGTCTGAACTCACTATTTAGCCCAGGCTGCCTTCAGCTCATGGCAATCCTTTTAAAGCCTCAGCCTCCTCAGTGCTGAGATTATAGGTATATGCCACCATGCTGGGCTTTTCCACCATATTTTGGGGTTTCTTAGATAACATCAGGGATAGAAATTGAATTGTTGAAAACAAATCTGGGCCTCTTAAATCTGAATACAAAAGTACATAGTAATTTAGCTAAAACACTCATAGTACTAAATACCTTTTGTCAGGCACACTTGAGGCTTGAGATTTTTAGAAACATTGTGGGAAAGGAATAGGTGAAGGGAGGTGCCACTAGGGTTCAAAAGGCAGCACTGCTTAAACTTACAGAGAAGAGAAATCTGGTTATGTCTGTTACATGGTGATTTTGCTTTATCCAGCCTACTTTCAAAGATATTAGCCAAGAACAGATCTATGAGGTAGCTTGCAATGTTGGGGGTGAATGGGGCTTCACGGGTGCAGTCACTGTGCCTCCAAAGCTTTCAGGAACACCTGAAATTTTCCCATCAGATGTAGATTATCTAGATTATCTCCTATCATCTACAGTTTGGTTCTAAAATACCCAGGTTTTAGGATAGAGCGATATTAAGCCATTTCCTGACATGAGTAGAAAAAGCTCACAAAGATAAGAGAGGATGCTCTTGATTGTGGTTAGTGATTATAAAGATAAGGGTAATTTAGGAGAAAGTAGAAGGTAGGGGAAAAAAGCAAATATCTTGATCATTATAGAACTAGATCTCTAACAGGTCTTTGTGTCGTATCAGCACATTATAGTTTTACTTTTCTTTTTCCTTTTCCTGTTCCCCTTTTATTTTTACATCATTAACAAATTCAATTAGTATGGTTAGGATACTGGTCTTAGTAAAGACTGTTTTGCTTAGCTATAGGTCCCTGTTCTGCATAAACACCAGGTGGTTCTGAAGAAATTTATATCCAATTATATGCTATTATAAGCAATATACTGTTACTTAAAGCTTCAAAGCAGTAAGCAAAACATAACTAATATATGTATGTTTTACTTTAAGCAAGTAAACCTTCCTTGTAAGTTGAGTGTGTTGGTTCATTTCTACAACCCAGCACTCCAGAAGAGAGGCTGAGACAGGAAGATAGCAAATTCCAGTGTGGCCTGAGTTATACAAGATCCTATTTAAAAAAAAAAAAAAAAAAAACAGATAAAAACAGACACCTTGTATGCAACCGTCAGTTTTAGGCAATTGTCTATATCTGAAAGCTAAATGCTTGAAGAACTGCAAAGAACACACTGACAAGGCCATGCAAAAATGCTGCCCTATTTTGATCTGAAATGGAACATTCTATTGAAAAATGCTATCCATTTGAGTTTTTAATCTCCAAATAAAGTTTGGAGTGGTTTTCCATGCCTGTTAGGCAAATGCTCAGTGACTGAGCTATGCCCAACTCAAAGACAGTTCTTATTCTCATTGCCAATGCTTAGAGATAGGGCACTGACAAAGAGCTGAAAGAAACCTTTTTTACTTTCTGCATGTACTGAAAAATCATGTAATATGAGGCATGTAATGAGAAAAACAATGTGTATATGGATTTAGCCAGTAGGGGGTATGGACTGGGCAATTTTCTACAAAAGCAAACTCTGGTGATGCACCAGTCCATGGAGAGTAGAGGATGAGTATCTGTGTGCAGTCTGTCTGAGATGAGAAAATAATTTTTTTAAAGAGAAAATTAAATTTGTATGGAAAGAAGGGGCTATCTCAAGCTCCTTAATGGTAGTTACAGGTGAGAAATAGACTGTAGACTGGAAGCAGAGGGAAGTGAAACTGGAGTTGCTCTAGATACGACAGTGAACTGAGTTAAACGTCAGCGGGTAGCTGGAGTCATTGGGCAGATGTAGCAGTAAAAAGCTGTCAGTGACCCCCAGAGCTGCTTGGCTCATTTCAGAAACAGTGGACAGGCCAATGTGGGGTCCATTTATGGACTATTGATTTTCAAGAACTCCTGAAACTCCACAGAAAGGTTTGCTATTAGCACACAATAGTGATATATATCTATAATCTCAGCACTCTGAGGCTGAGGCAGGAGGACTGTGAATTTGCAGCCAACCTAGCTTATGCAACAAGTTTGAGGCTGTTCCAGACTGCATAACAGGACTGCCACAAAGCAAAATGAAACATTCATGATTATCCCTTGTGTATATTTAAACCCGTGAAAGTTAATCATAGTCTTTTCTTGTATTCTTAATTGGGACCTGTCATGAATTGATTGGTTGATTTTGCAGAGCTGGGAATACAAACACAGAATCCGATATGTGCTGAGTAAGCAATGCACCACTAAATTATATCCTTGGCCCAAGATTTTACAAAACCAAGAGAAAAGGTACAAGGAAGGACAAGTTATAAATAAAGAACAAAATGAAATTGATAATAGGAGAACGGGAGAGAGATCTTTCTCAAATGAGGAGGTGCTCAGGAGCTGGAGGGATGAAGGAGGGGAGAGAAGGAGCTGAGAAAGGAATCAAAGTGTTATGGACAAGCCCCAGCTGCACACAGAGTGTAGATGGGCTGTGTGACATATAGGTACCAATGAGAAAGAAAGAAAATCCAGCTAATGGTTTCTATTTTCTTTTTATTTAGTTGGCACAGAGTCTCACAACACAGCTCAGCCTCTCAGTGATCCTTCTGTTTTCGGCCTCCCCAGCTCTGGGATTACAGGTGTGCATCACCACACTGGGTCTTGATGGCTGGCTCTTCGTGTCCAAGGGCCAGGGCCCATGAGGCGTGCTGGATGAGGGATGGAACCCCAATCCCTGTGCTTTCCAAAGCAGGTGCTTAGTCTGCTGAGCTATCTCGCCAGCCCTAAACTGCTTTTTTAAACTTTGTTTCTTAATTTAAACACATCATTTTTACCACTTTCTCAAACAGGTCTGGGAGCCTTGTTTGATGACAGCCTTTAGTTGTTCTGCTGTGGCAGCCTTAGCATCTTGACTCCATCTAAACTGTTTACCTTTCACAGCCATTTTGACTGTGGGCAAGAGGCTGATGTCGCCCAGTGCCAGGCCTGGTGGACAGGGCTGATGAGGACACACGTGTTGTGTTTCTGTGAGCCCACTGTTCTGCTGGATGGCACTCAGCAGGAGCATCCTGTGTATAGTTGATCACTCCTCATGAAGATGCTCCTGAAAGAGGACTCCCAGAGCTGTTTGACAAAATGGCAAGAATGATAACACAAGGATGTTTGAAGCAAGGAATATTTTGAGGGCATCCATGGCAAAATATCTTTCACTGTAACATATTTAAAAATTGTATTCATTCATTGTATATTTTGATCCACGGCTTTGTCAAATGGTACACTCTTTTAGGAGAAAACTCCTCCTTTAGTGACATTTAAGAGGAATCTTAGATACACCAAAGGGACAAAATTGATGCTAAAAGCTTTTGTGCAGTTTGGTAAATTTGTGACTGTCATCACAGGAGAGAATGGTTTTGTTTCACTGAAAGCAACTGTAGCTATGAGCTATTGGGAAAGTTCATGGTACAGCCTGAATAGGACCATTTACCCTGGCTGGTAAACGACAGAGCCAGCCTCAAATCCTGCAGACAGGGCTATGCATGTTACTCACCTGTCTGGGTTGCTGATTTGCTTTTGAATGACATTGTGATAGCAAATAACTTAAAAGGAAGAAACAGAAATTTCATCTTTGTGGATATGAGAAGCTGAAAGGGTGATGGAGACACCTTTTTTGTTGTTTCTTTTGGTTTGTTTCTGGAAGTATCTTTTAAAATATGTTATTTCTGTGTTCTCTTATGCCATTAGAAGCATAAGAAAAAGAATAATCTAAAAGTGTGTTACATATCAGCGGCTTGAGCTGTTTTCTTTTCCCAGCATGGTGTCTTTTTAGGTGGGATGCACAATCACAGGAAAAAGGGATCCACGGAACAAGAATCCTTTTGTTAGTTCATTCACTGTAAACCAGTGGGTTATCTATTCACTTTCCTACTTCAATAGAATTGAGAACTATTTGGGATTGCAAATTAACTGCCACACAAAAGCAGATAATTTCCTTAAATTTAGAAGTGTTCTTTTGAATGATTATTTTGTAGTGACAAATTCTTTTTTTTTTTTTTTTTTTTTTTTGAGCTAGGATATAGCTAGATGGCCTAGGTTAGCCTCCAACATGAGACCTTCATGCATTATGCTCCAGAGTGATGGGGCTACAGATAGGCACCCCAAAGTCCAGGAAAGCAGCACAAAAGCTTATGAAAATCCCTGGTAAGGTGGAGTTAGAATTGAATTGAAGTTCTACGGTGGCATTTAGTTTGTGTAGGCGAGCATCCCTTAAAATTGGGGTAGTTCATGTTTACAAGGGAAGTCAAGTGTGTTGCTTCATTTCTCAGTCTTCTATGCTTAGGTATTGAGTCATATTGTGCAAAAAAAATGAATAAAATAAAAAGTCATGGGCTGGGGAGATGGCTCAGTGGAATAAGCGCTTTCCTGGCAAGCACAAGGTCCTGAACTCAATCCCTGGTTCGGCCAAAATAAAAAGCATATTGTAAAGGCTGCCATAATAAACTACCCAAGGCCAAGTGACCCTAAATAGCAGAATTTATTGTCTTACTATTTGAGAGGCCAACAGTCTTAGATAAAGGTATAACTGGGTCCTGGCTGGTCCTATGGCCACTGCAGGAATATCTGGGACCCTGTCTACAAATGTATGTCTTTAAATCAGCCCCCCACAAGGTGGTTTTATACAGCCTTTCCTACCCTGAATGTGAACCCTTTTTGAACACTGGCTCTAATTCCAAAATTGCAAAGCATGTATGTAAATAAACTACCAAGAGTAAGGGTCTGTAGAACCATAAAAATAAGAACTTTAAATGATGCCTGGTCCCTTATTAAAAAAGAGACAGCTGAAAGGAACATACTGGGGCTGAAAGTGAGTTCTCTAATTGAGCAAATTCGCTTTTGAAGTCCATGAGAATATAAATTGGAGAGGTTATGTAGGAAGCTGAACATAAAATTCTAAATGCAAAGTGAGAAGTTTGGTAAAACAAGAGAGCCAAGTGCTAAAGAATCCTATTTTTTATTTAAAAAGAATAAAAAACCCAATAAAAATGATTCAGAATTTCAAAACAAGATGATAGAAAATTAACAATAGTTATTATATTCTGTATTGTTATCTTAAAGTGGGTGCTAAGATATTAGATGTAAACATGCAAAAATCAATCACAAATATAAGCACTAACTGTCCATTCCAATGAAGTGACAGAAATTAGTATAATTATTTTAGCTATTGTGTGTGTATCTTTATTTTTACTTATATTTACTCCTTTCCCTCATCCCAGGTGTTCTTTCCTTTGAGCAGTGTTTTATCCGTTCACAGTATTTGTTGTACATTGTGAATCTTACTTACTCTTTCAGTTTCTTACTCTTAGATTCGAGATCATAGCTGAGCAGCAGTAAGGAGCTACCCACAGAAGAACGGTGTTGTCCAGTCCTGGAAGAAGGAGACAGGTGAGAAGATGGTCTCGAAATTTGTACCTGGAAAGTAGATGGGAAGTTAAAGAGGGAGTCCCTGGGTCTGTTCCGTCCAAACCCTGTTGAAGCAAGAAACAGATCCGCGGGACCTCCGGACACGCTGCTCTCAGTGTTGTATTAATTTGCATTTCTTGAATGACCAATGATGTTGAACATTTTTTCATATATGTACTTGCTGTTTGTATTTCTTCATCTGAGAAGTGTGTATTCATCTAAGATGTCCATTTTTGGATTGGGTCTTTGAAGTTTGAGGCCCTGATTTTTAAAAATTCTTTATATGTTCTAGATAAAAAGTCTCTTGCCTGAGAGATAGTTGGGTAAAATATTTTCCCAGTTCATGGTTCTCTTCTCATTTTGTTGAAGATTTCTTTTGATGTGCTAAATCTTTTTAATAAGATGAGATTCCAGTTGTTGAGTATGCTATTTTTAAAAAAATACCTTCAGTATGAAATAAACCTGGCTGTAAACAGGGCAGGTAATCTGAGATTTTTATTTACTTATTTTTTATTTTAGGTCTATAGCGTGTTCAGGGTATCACTACTAGATTGGATTCATAATGATCTGCCTATTTGCAGCCTCCCAAAAGCTGGGATTATGCCACCATGCCCAGTCTCAATTGTCATATCAGTGTATCCCTGGGGAAGACCCAGGGATCAAATCCCAGCCCCTGGGCCTGCTTGCAGGCACTATAATCAATTGAGCTATTTGGCTGGCCCTAATTTTTTCCTCTTTGTCATCATCTTGTGTCACCTCTGTAGTGCAGGGCTGTGTCCTAATTTCTTCACATGAGAACACCAGCCACATTGAATTATAACTCACTTTTCACTTTATTTTATTTTACTATTTTTCACTTTTCATTTTAAACTAGTTACCTCCTTATAGACTGTAGGTCCTGTTTAAAAAAACAAAAATTTCATTGGATTTAAAGATTTAATAGGCTTTTGTTAGTGACTTGTGAACTGGCTTCCATGTTCCATTGAAATTTAGAAAAGTATGCTTCTAGGCATGGTAAAATAGCGGTTTTTGTACAGCTCCTTGAGCAACTCTTGGCACCATTATCATCACCACCACTGCGATGCAGATTATTTAGCATTAATATTGGAAAAATTCATCTACTTGGGGCTTTTCTTGCTTCTTTAAAGTTGAATATGAATGGTGTTAGACGACATCCTTATCTTGGACCTGATCTGGTTAAGTGTGTTTGTATTGCAGTTTCTAATCTGTTCCATTGATCCTCAGGTCTGTTTTGTTTTTTTTTTTTTTTTTTGACAGTACCATGCTGATTTTTATAACAGTAGCTTTGTAGTATTTTAAGTCAGGGATTGTAGTGCCTCCTTCCTTGCCTTTGTTGCCCAAGACTGTCCTTGTTATTCTACATCTTTTCGGGCTCCAAATAAATTTCAAGAAAGTTTTTGCTTGATCTATGGAGTATGTTGCTGGTATTTTGATAGGGAATGTATTAAGTCTGTATATTAATTTTGGGTGTTTGACCATTTTCACAATGTTGGTCCTTCCTATCCAGGAATAAGGAATATCTCTCCATTTTCTGAAATCCTGTTTCAATCAATATCTCTCTCTCTCCTTTTTTTAGAGAGTTGCAATTTTCATTGTATAGATCTTTTATTTCCTTTGTTAGATTAGTTCCTAAGTATTTCATTTTTGGGGATGCTATTGCAAAGGGTATTGTTTCTCTAATTTCTCTTTCAGTGCGTTTGTTATCTGTGTAGAGGAATGCTATTGTTTTTTGGGTGTTGACTTTGTATCCTGCTATGCTACTTGATTTGTTTCTTAATTCTAGGAGCTTCATGGTGGAGTTTTTTGGGTCTTCCAAGTAAAATATCATGTCATCTGCATATAATAATAGTTTAACTTCTTCTTTACTTATTCTTATTCCTTTTATTTTTGTGTCTTGTCTAATGGCTCTAGCTAATGATTCCAGAACTACATTGAATAAGAATGGTGTTAGATGATATCCTTATCTTGGATCTGATCTGAGAGTAAAAGCTTTCAGTTTTCCACCATTTAGAATTATGTTGTCTGTTGGTTTGTCATAGATGATTGAAGCAGAGGCCATCAGTTCCAATTTTCTGTAGGGCTTTGATCACAAATGAGTGTTAGACTTTGTCAAAAGCCTTTTCTGTGTCTATGGAGATTATCATGTGATTTTTGGTTTTAGCTTTATTGATAGTATATTACATTTATGGATTTGAATATGCTGAGTCATCCTTGCATCCCTGCAATAAGTCCTACTGGGTCACAGCATATAATCTTGATGATTTCCTGTACTCTGTATTTGTTATTATTTTATTGAGAATTTTTGCATCTATGTTCATGAAAGAGATTGACCTGTAATTATCTTTTTTTGGTTGGATTTTTCACTAGTTTCAGTATCAATATAATACTTGCTTCCAAGAATAATTTTAGAAGCATTGCTTCCTTTTTCATTTCATTGAAGAGTTTGGGGTGTATTGGAATTAAATCTTCTTTAAACTT